>KV454745.1:0-55262 GCA_001662585.1 Pseudogymnoascus sp. WSF 3629
TACAGAACGGAAGATAATTACCCTCTGTATGCCACCACACTCGTCGCACATTCTTCAGCCTCTTGATGTAAGCTGCTTTGCGCCACTAAAGCTCTCGTACGGAAAGCAGATTGAAACCTTCGTACGAAACCAGCTAAACCACATCACAAAGCTCGAGTTCCTCTCTGCATTTAAAGAAGCATTCAAAGCTACATTTATAGAGCAGAACATCAAGAGCGGATTCCGGGCTACAGGGCTAGTTCCGTACGAGCCATAGACTGTCCTCTCTCACTTGAATCTACGCTTAAGGACTCCAACTCCTCCTATAGTTGAGAGTAGCAATTAGACTTCAAAGACTCCTCAAACTATACGGGAGCTTAACTTTCAAACAGAGCACATTAAGAACCGCATCGTACGACATCAGAACAGCTCTCCTACCTCAATTAATGATGCTGTTAGCTGCCTTGTTAAAGGGGCAGAAATGATGATGCATTCTGCTGTTCTACTCAAGGCAGAGGTTAAGGCTCTATAGGCTGCAAATGAACAGAAAAAGAGGAGGGAAAGGAAGCGTAAGAGGCGTATAATGCAAGGGGGCAGTCTCTCTATACGAGAGGGAGAGGATATCCTTCAGAGTGCTGAGGTTGATGCTCAACTCCGTACGGAGGTGGCAAGTGAGACCACTCGGCAGGTAGGCTCTAAGGGCCGACAGAAGCGCTGTGGCTTATGTGGTATTATGGGCCACAACTCCCGTACATGTACAAGGCACGAGGATTTAATTACAGTTGAATAAGGGTCATTATGTAGGGTGGTGGTGTAGTAGTAGGCAGTAATAGTCAATTTTGGTGTTTTCGTGTGCCGCTCGCTCGGGTGCGCCGCTCGCATGTGAAATACGTTACTGTTTCCGTTAATGTAAGAACTCCTAAAGGTCTTAGAACTATCACTTTACTTAAAGTGGCTTATATAGAGCACTTCTACATGAACGTGGCTTTGTTATAAGTCTTTGTAAGTAAAGGATGCAACTAGAATATAGAAACCCTATAGCTTAAATTAAGGATAGGACGAATCCTTACATAGATGCTATATATTAAGAATAATTAGATGCTTAAGCACAATCCTTAGTTGAATCTAATGCTAACAAATGGAAACAGTATGTATGCTGCTTATAGATCTAGAGCACCTTAGCTAGAAAGCAAAGGTTTAGGGGTTCTATAGCACTAGTGAATGGGATACTTATATAGTAATGCTATTAGCTAATTACCTAATTTAGCAACAGGAGTTAAGCTTTTAGATAGGAAATACAACGTCAACTACGTTAAATGCAGACTAGCACATTTAAAAAGGATTATATCATGCTGTCTATGCCATGTAGCTACTGTTCCATTTAATGTTCTACGTTAGGACCTTATTAAGTGTAGGGAAGGGGTAGCTAGTAAGAAGAACTTCATATTTAGTGTTCCTAACAAGAAACAGACGACCTTAATGTAGAACTTTAAGGAAATGAGAAACCTAGCCTATATGTAGTACAAATTCAAGTTATGCATTATATTTATGGATCATAATAGGTCTCTTTAGAATGAGCTGAAAAGCTTCATCTTAGCTAAAGGATATTAGCTTTCTTATAGCACAACCTATATGCCTAAACAGAATGGAACTATTAAATGTTCTAAGGGGGTAATAATAATGCAAGCAATAGCTATAAAGAGGAAGCTTCCTATAGAGCTATGGCTAGAAATCTATAGTGTAGCTAGATATCTCCTTAATTAGTCTTCTACTTAAAGCATAAACTAGAAAACGCCTAATGGTTTCTTAGCCAAGGCCTTAGGAATTTAGAACTAAGTAAAGCCTAGCCTTACACACTTAAGAGTCTATAGATGTAGAGCTTATGTCTATATTCTAAATAGACTAAGGCTTAATAAACTAGAACTAAAGGCTAAAGTAGGATATCTAGTAGGTTATGAGTCTATGAATATATTTAGGATCTAGATTCTGTCAAGGGACATGATAGTAGCCTTAAGAGATATTACTTTTAGCAAGATAATTAAATATGACCTAGCCCTCTACCTACTAAAAGCTAAACTGCTAATCCTAGTCTAAGAGGACCTACAATTACTAGTGTCTACTTAAGACTATGAAGCTAATTAGGAAAGTGAAATTAGTGACACAATTATATGTGCCCCTTACCTAATGCAGCTACAGACAACAGCCATAGCTAAGGCAGTAGACGTAGCTGCTGTTTTTGCTAAGGGGGTGGGTATTAAAGTAGAATATAAGACTTAAAATGAGAATCAACTACTAACCCTAATGGCTACCCCTAACCTAACGCTAGGGACAACGATTTACGAAACTTAGCTAGATAGCTAGGAGAACCCTATTCATGTATATAGAGAGATTAGATTAGATGTTAATGAAGGTAATATCCTTACTAATAGACGTATTAGAAAAGCTAGACAGAATGCATTTGCTACATAGCATTAGGAAGACTATGAATCTCAAATTATAGATGTTATAAACTAGAAAGCCTTCTATATAGCCTTTGTAGCTATAACAAGCTTTTTATAAGCTAGGCTCCACTTAACCTAGTTACTAGCACCTCTAAATCACTAGGGACAATTAAAACATCATACACATGAAGCAAGATTCCTTAAAGCTATAGTAAAGGAATTTAAGGATTTAGACTATAAGGGGACCTTTAAGCTAGTCCTTAAGAAAACAACAGCTAAGGCCTTCGTCTTACTAGTTAAGTAGGTGTTTACTTACAAGTTAGATGAAGACAGCTATCTATTAAAATATAAGGTAAGACTTGTAGTTTAAGGAGACTTGTAGAAGAACTTAATGTTCTTAGAAACGTATGTAGCAATGCTTATAGCCTAGATATTCAGATTCCTTATGGCTCTTGCATGTTACTTTGATTTGGAAATGAAGTAGTTTAATGCTATGAATGCATTCACAAATGCCTAATTAGATGAGAAGATCTACATCTAATACCTAGAGGGGTTTAAGAAGCCTAGGTAGGACATACTACTTCTAAAGGCCTTATATAGGCTACGCTGCTCGCCACTTCTCTAGTTCTAGGACATTTCAGCAAAGCTAATAAAGCTAGGTTTCTACCAGATTCCTAAGGCGTAGTGTCTCTTCATGAAGAAAGACCTAATAGTCTTCTTCTATGTTAATGACATATGTGTCCTATATCATAGAGACAAGCAGGACATCTACTAGCAGTTTCGCTATGAGACAATGGCTGAGTATGAACTCAGAGAGATTAGGGACCTACAGTAGTTCTTGGGAATAAGGGTGGTTAGAGACCAGACTACACGGAAGATCTAGCTATGTCAAGATGCGTTCATTAATAAGATCACACAGAGATTCCAGATCAATGGACCGCAAGCAAAGACACCTATGGCTACTGAGGAATTGCTTCCATTTGAAGGTGCTGCTACTCCTCAAGAAATTCATAGTTATTAGTAGCGCATTGGATGCTACAACTACTTAGCGACAATTACAAGACCAGACATAGCACTAGCTGCATCAAAGCTCTCAGAATTCCTCACTAATCCAGGCCCAGAGCACCACAGAGCCGCGGCTTGATTACTAAGTTATCTATCAGGAACTGCAACGCTAGCTCTTGAATTAGGGGTAAGTCATGAAGACCCCTATTCTGGAGAGAGCATCGTACTTCCTAAGGGGGTGGAGCCGCCTGGTATTAAACCAGAATCAGGAAAAGACCCAGGAACACAGAAATTACTAGAGACAGCTACAGACGCTTCCTTCGCAGACCATCCAGACAGGAAAAGCACTCAGGGCTTCCTGTTCAAGTTATTCGGAGGATCAGTGGACTGGAAATCAAATAAATCCAGAACTAATGCGAGATCCACGACGGAATTAGAGCTTCTAGCAGCATCAGACGCAGCTACACAGCTGATATGGTGGAAGAGACTATTCAAGCAGGTCGAACTAGAACTCAATGAGGAGTCTATAATCAGCTGCGACAACCTACAGACAGTCCGACTCATGAATCAATCATCGATCAAGCTAGTTACGAAGCTACGCCATGTCGACATCCACGGACACTGGCTACGAGAGCAGGTCCAGCTGGGAAATATCAAGATCAGCTGGGTATCGACCTCCCAGATGATAGCAGATGGCTTCACGAAGCTACTGCCCAAGCAGAAACACGACACTTTCCGAAAGCAACTCAACTTGGTTGACATCGCCCACTTGATCAGGAAGTAATCAAGCCCTTGGCCCATCCTCACTCACGGCGCTAGCTTTGCGTCGACTCCGCTGGCCTGGCGGTTAGGTAACCGTTAGCTAACGGAAGGAGCTTCTGACCGTTGAGGAGAGGGAGTGCATTTACGGGGTATAACAGGACCAGATTGTCGCTGTAACCTGAGGGGGTGTGTCAGTTGGGTACAGGTCACATGCTCGGAAATATGTGAGACATTATAAGATGAGTATATATTCATTCAGTCTAGCGCCTAGAGTCTGAGTTCTCTCAGGAGAACTCGGCGAATAGTTACAGATAGATCAGTAGATAATACAATACCTTTGATGCTTCCGATTAGACTGCTACTGCTGGACGTCGCCCCTTTCTGGTTCGTCGAGCATAGCACCAACCCTCCAACAACATATGAAGATATTGTGGGCTACTTACATGAAGCCGAGAGCGAGCAAGAAACCGTCGCCTAGGGACGGCCCGCCCTAGGGCTGCAACATCGTCCCTTAGCGTGGAAATGGATTGGTGCTAATTGATTTTGTAGGGATTGAGTTTAAGCATTTGCGGAGAGGTTAACGGTAATGCATTTCAATTCCGTGGAGAACGCTGCGATCAAATCAGTTGCCTAGGTCCTCACTGCGTTTAGCTCTCGCCGGATGACGCACCCATCAAAGAACAACATCAACACTTGAAAAAGCGAGGCAGCCTTGTGTTTGCCATCCCAAAAAATGGCTCCTACCCCCCCACCCCCTTCCGTCCTCGCAGCCTTCTCCCTCACCACAACCCCCACCCCCCTCCCTAGCGGGCAAGGCCACTCCTTCCTCTCCGGCACCACAGTCCTCAAATACCTCAACCCCAGCGATGCAGAAGAAGCAGAATGGATATCCCGTACCCTCTCACTCCTCCCCCCTTCTCCCCACTTCACAATTCCAACCCCCATCCCCTCCTCAACTGGCCACTACGTCTACGGAAACTGGACCCCCACCCAGTACTGCCCCGGCACAGACCACCCCGTCGGACATTGGGAAGAGCTGTTTGAGGCTGCGCGGAAATTTCATAAGGCTTTTGAGGAGGTACCGGAGCCGGGTTTTTTGCGCAGGCGCACGCATCCTTTTGCGCAGGCGCATGCATCCGTAGGCGCAGGCTGATCGGGTCGCATGGGGCGAGGAATCTATCTCCGTCATCCCCTCCCTCGCGCCGCTGTACGAGCGCCTCTTGTCTCTACGCAAGGATGTCGGGGTAGTTCAAGCGCAGCTCGTGCATGGGGATCTAAGCGGGAACATGCTCTTTCGCGACGGCAAGCCGGCGGTGGTGATTGATTTCTCCCCCTTCTGGCGACATGTGGATTACGCTTCTGCGATTGCGGTTATGGATGGCATTGCCGATTTTGGGGAGGGAGAGGGTGTGCTGAGGGCTGCGGGGCTGGGGTGAGATGGGGATAGGTTGGGAAGACATGGGATTTAGATGGTGGTTAGGGCGCTGCTGTTTAGGGTTGTGGCGAGGAGCGAGCTTGTGGGTGGGATGGGGGAGGTAGGGGAGAGGGAGATGGAGGGCTTTGAGAGGGTGATGGGGATTATTGCGAAGCATGTCTGATAGGGCGATTCGAGGGGATCACAATCAAACTTCTCCTACTTCCACCATGTTAAAAGCAGTCTCCCTTCTTTGTGCCCAATACAACACGAGATTACAGGCTCGATATAGCACTGCACAAAGCTGAAGAACCGCTCGCAGACGTCTAAGTACAAGAAACGCAAGATAACGAACTCAGCTAAAGAAAGCGGGGAAAGATATCCATCCAGGTTTTCAATGATCCATAGCTTCAAGCTGCTCTTCCTTCTTCCACATCAATTCTATCAGTAACTGCCGACTCGACCGAGGATGCTCACGGAAGGATACTGTCAACTACACCAGGAAACATAGAAAGCACAGAGGTTCAGCCGCTTCATAGCCATCGACGCCACGGAAGGGAGGTGGGAGGTTGAAGTGCTACTTGCCACGTCAAAAGTAGGCAACGTGATTTGGTACCTCGTGAAGTGGGCAGGCTTCCGGGATGAGGATAATACGTGGCAGAAACGGGACAATATCAGTTCAGATCTCATCAATGACTTCGAGGCGAGCTATCGAGGGAACTATTTAGACGTGTAGTTACTTAAGAAGTGAGAACGGAGAGGAACGATTGAGTATTATGTTGAGTGGAAAGGTCGTCTAGCGGCTGAGGAGTCTTGGGAAAAGGAAGGTACGATAAGCTGTGAACGAATATTAGAGTTTGAGGCAAAATGGAGGAGGAAACTAGTCGTCCATAAGTCTCTAAATAAGAATTCCATTAGGTCTCGAAATTCTTGATGGGCCCATACGTCCATCCAGTGCCTCAAATGTACTGCCCATCGGTAGTAGGAGATTAGTCTGTCATGAATCTCCTCATTTTGAATGCTAATAGCCCGAATCCACGCTACGTCTACATCCCTAACGATTCCAAGCTCAATTGCTATGCCTAGCTGAGTGAGGCCATCGTACGAATGCAGCTGATCGCAGTGCTCATCTCACGGTCAAAATCATTCTCTTTCACTGCCATCTTTATATCACCTTGACGATTCCTCTTGCGATTCGCTATAATAATGCCCAAGGGCAGCCTAGTCTGGATCTCCGCACGTTCAAAATCAACAAGCATAAGCCTGCCACGATGTTCATCCCACAGCATATTCCGCGGTTTCGCATCTTTGTGAAGCACCTGCAGGTTGTGCAATGCTTTTAGGGCAGAAGTTACCCTTTTGATAACGTCATTTTCGTTTTCTAGGTTAATGTACTGATGTAGTGGCCGACCCGCCCAGCTGAGAAAGAGCATGGTGACATACACACCACAGTCGTAGTAGTACGGAAGCTTGAGATTCGATATGCCGAGGCAGACTGGGATGCAGTTTCCTTGAAGTGAGCGCAGTCGATTATAGACTTTGCTCTCTTGAAGAAGGTGGTCAATATCGTGCTCTTCCATCCCTTTTGCGACCAGAGTGTACCCGTGTGAAGAGAGTCGAATTTTAAAGAGTGCTCCTCGAGCTCCTTTGACGTAGAGCGGTTTGCAGTCAGCTTTGTTACTGCGGCCTCGTGCGAGCTGGATACGGATGCAGCAGAGGAAGTTGCTCTTCTGCATGTGTCGGTTTCCATGATCTCGAAGATTGGGACACTACCCATCCAGAGCGCCGCCAAATGCTAACCCAAGCAGACACTTCTGAGTGCAGTATGGCCGGTCTTCAATTCTTGTTGTCGACACTTCTTCCACCTCTTCCTGCCCGGTCGAATTGCTCCTGTTTTGGCTACGTGATGCTCTGTATCGTTTCTTAGGTTTGCCCTCTCCCTGGCCAATGCGCGGACGAGTAGTTCGGTTGGGAGTTGGGGTAGGAGGAGTGTCATCATCTTCGTCAGACTTTTCACGAGTCTGATCATTTACTGGCTTGTTACATGTGGCTGCTAGGAGGCGGGATCGTGTTTTGATTGGCGACCGATTAAATTCTTTCCAGCGGCTCGCGTTGTATGGGGAGGAACGAGATGCTTTCCGCTCCGTTTCTGGAATCTTCTTAAGGATATCAATATACTCGACAGCCCACGTTTCTAGCCCTGCAGCTGCGTCATGCCACGACTGCCTAGGCGACTCAGCAGCGAGCGCGCCAAGAACAAAGGCTAAAATTTGCGCAACGCTTGTCCTGTGAAGTCTGTTCTCATCGTCTTCCTGGAAGTCTAGGCGCAGAATAGAAAGGTGATAGCAAACTGTTGAAGGATCATCATTTAGTATGTATAGGAAGATGATAGCTTCTCCATCAAAGACGTAGCCGTGCTGGACGCCCTTTGCGATCATGTATGAGAATAGTTGGGTAACCACAGTAGCGACTAGAGATTTCGAGAGAAACTCAAAGTCATCGCCCTCCTGATTGATAATTTCTTCGCCTGGTCGAATTTCTCCGTTTAGCCCAGCAATGATCTGGGCTAAGGGAAACTTATGTGGTGCCTTGTATTCAATCGAGAAACAACTGGGGCCATTTGTCCGTCTGACTGCTCAATTATGCAGAATTGATCTGCGCTTCCTACCCTCTTCCTCTAGCTAGCACCCCTCGTATTGTGCTGCCTGCTCACTTGTTTGCCTTTGCCCTTCGCTCTGCTTCCCCCTACCCTTGATATATTCGGCTCTGATATAGACATGTGTTCCATCTCCTTCTCCATCGATGGCTCGATTGGCTGCCCTAGGTTTGTATGGCTTTCAAACATTATCGTTCCCCAGAGTTGAAGCTGTTCTCGGAACTGCTCGTGTTTATGTATCTCTTGGATCAAGGTTCGTACCGGATTTTCGACTGTCTCGCGCGCATAGTGTCGAAGCGCAAACTCCAAGGCAATCGGATCAAGATATTTCTGCACATAATCCAGCTGATGCGCGGACGGAAAGACGCGCTGCGAATTGAAGTGTGCGTTAATTGAGAGCTTCTCCCAGATCTTCTCTTGCTGTGCTGGAAAACCTTTCTAAGGCACAATGCGCTGAGGGAATGGTCGCCCTGTAGGGACAGTAGTGTCGCCCTGTGTAGATAGAGACTTGTCCGTAACAACTTCGAGAGCAAGCGAGAAGCTATGACAGGTTTCGAGATACTCGATGAGATTCTTTGGCTGAGATTCCGCTTCGGCCGCTTCGCGTCGTCGCTGCTCCTCGTCTGCTCGTGCTTTGGCTTCCTCAAACTTCCGTTGTAGCTCTACAAGTTGCTGTTCCATCTTGTTTGGTTTTGGGCTAGGTTGTTTGTTTACCTCACATATACATAACTTCCGTGGATTAGCCGAGCCTAACCCTAATCGTCGGAACCGACCCTGAGCTTCGCTCAGGGTCGGGGTAAGCGAACGGCGTTCGCGGAAGCGGTCGGCGTTCACGAACACCAGAAGGAATAAGTACCACTACATAGTAATTTATATGAAAAGGTACTTAAATTGATCAACTACTCGTAATTCTCATATCCGTCCCACTCAAACTGGCCCTCACTCCCACTCCCACTCCCACTCCCACTTTCGCTCTCTGCCTCTGGATCTGGAATTGGATCTTGATCCTCCGGAGGAATTGGATTACCAGCTTTTTCATAGGCTTTTACCCTCTTCTTCCGGAGGCGTTCTTGTTTCCAGGCTTCAATCCCTGCCCGTTTGAGCTGCTTGCGGGCCTGGTTGGTAGCTTAACGAGCTATCCGGGCTTCTTTGGCTGCCTCTTTCTCCGCAACTCGCTCTGCCTTTTCAGTCTGTAGAGCTCGGGCTTCATCTACGGTAAGAGCTCCTCCGATTTGTAGGCGTAACCGGCTATTACGGCCTCTATTCTTGTGCTGGTCAACCTGCTGCCGTAGAATCGAGAGGTTGAGTTCTTGAAGTTGCCCGTGAGCTAATACCGTTTCTGTACCAATAACCTAGTTGTTATATCGCTGTCGAGATGGGCTACTAAGTAGAACTAGAAGCGTCACTTTCTAGTGCTGTAATTGCGCTTTAGACTCTTGAAAAGAGGCTGGTATAATCGTTAGTAAAGTAGGAGCTAGCTTTGAATATTTCTGTAGCTTTAAAAGCGTAATACTATAATCAATAGGCTATATTCCTGCCTTCTTAAATGCATGAGTAATAGTAAGCTCTTTAAAGGTTTTCTCCCGTATCATAGGAAGATCCCTCATAAAAGAGCGTAGGTTATACTTAAGGTTGAAGTTCCGTATTGCAGTATAGACTGCTTCGCGATGCTAATGCTTATATGGCTAGAAAACCCTAACGTCTAGCGGCTGTAAAACGTGGGTAAGATGTGATGGAAAGGTATAAATAAGGATATTATTCTCTGCTACGAGTATAGTAAACTCTGGCGTTTGGTAGCTACTATGAGAGTCTAATAGTAGTAATTTAGCATTTGAAATAGGGGTGCTTTGCGTATGGAAAATGAAGTGATTAAGCCATTTAATCGCAAGCTCGTCGTTTGTATAACCTAATTCTAATAATAGAACCTGTTCTGTACTAACAAGACTTCTATGGTACCATGATTCTATATGGACTTTGCCTAGAATAATAAGTATAGGCAGAGTAGCTTTCCTACTTGCTAATATAGCTTTAATTACTATAATTGAAGTACGGTTTTCAGGACTCCCTATATATAGCTCTATAACTCTGTGTGGAACTATAACCTTCTTACCCCCTAGAATTCCAATCTAAAACCTAGTCTCGTCCATATTCCATATGGAATCAGGCTGTATATTATGAGTAGAAACGAACTCATGATAGTTCGAAAACCACTCTTTAAGGACGCTTTCATCTTAGGCTTCAACCTAGTGTTAAGCAATAGGCTTTGTCTTGATAATATGAAAATCAGATAGCTCATTCTTAATAAACTTTGTAAGCCAGCTATAGGAAGGCAGTGGCTTCAGCCGTAGAATATGGCAAACAGTAGCAAAGGTCATCTACTTCGTAGCTCTAAGTCCTTGCTTATACTGCGTAGTGATCCATTCCTTAAGAGCCTTCATTTACGTAGCTATAAGAAGCTTATTCTAGCCTCTACGGCCAACTCGTATACGATTAAGTCGAGTAATTAAGGATTAGAGCGTTGATTTTGGCACTTTGAAAATCCAGCTTGTAGTAGCAACAGATTCTAATGGATTTGTAGCAAGCCATTCACGAGCATCTAACAAAATTGGGTTTTCCATTTCAATTACACAGTTGTTGTATACAAATTACTAGCTATAGATATGTTGAGGCTATGGCTAGCAATATAAAATAGCAGTGAACGCCAACTGCTTCTGTGAACGCCATTTGCTTACCCTGACCCTAAGTGAAGCTTAGGGTTGGTTCTAACGATTAATAGTGCTTACCCACCTAGCACGGTCCGTCGTCTATCGTAGCTGAGACACTACGCAATTGCTCCATGACTCACGAAGAATCCCTAAGGCTAACTTTAGAACTTCTACACGTCCTAGTACATCAACTGCCACTTCGTCTCCACTAGATCGAAAGAATGTATCAAAGACAGAATTTAGGAAGGCAGTCAGAGGCGTGACAGGAGTTATTTGCGCGACTAACTCAAACACGGCAAGCCAAATATCCACATCATTCTAGGTTGGTGTAGTGGCTAGTACCTAAGGCGGGCTGTGATTGGCCATCGCATCCCTCTTAATACAACCACGCGTGGCGTCACGGGTGTGCTAGGACACGTGATGAAACGGGATTTTAGCTACGGTAAGGTTATTCGAAGAGAAGAGAGAGAGGTGCTTTTGGCTTTTCGTTATTCTATACCATGTTTAGTAATATCTTAAAAATCTTGTAGCTTGTAAGCTAGTGGCTTGTAAGCTGTTTTAGACCGCCTCGTTGTTGCTAATGCTGCTTTCTTTTTATATAACGTACTTAACAAGCAAGTGGATAATATAAGCAAGTGGTTAATTGCCCCCTAGCACGTCACGTCAACACCAAGACAAATCAAAATGCCTCTATAAATAATGTATCAAAACCTATTAAAATACCCTAATTAGAACCTTCCCTTAATGGACAGGTACGTGCTATATGAACCAGTGATCTACACAGACTATAGGCACGTGGCGCACGTAGTTGTAGTACGCTCTATGATCTAGTAACACTGTTAACTAGCTCTATATTCACACTCTATGCCTAATCCAAGCCCTCTTAAACAGTCAAAACCCCCCCTGTAGCTATATAAGACCTCCTCTTTGCCTTCTTCTTCTTTTGCCTTACATTTTCAGCCTACAACTGCTTGTTTTCCTCTGCTAAAAGCACTACCCTATGCATGGCAAGTTGGCAGCCTTTAACTAACTAATTTAGCACTATATCTGTTAGGCTTAGAGGACTCTTTGTACAACGCCTAATATAATCCTTAATTGCTTGTGTTTGTAGCTCTAATTAAGTAATATTACAAGGTGTCTTAGGTTCCCATTAGCTTGGCTAAGAGAAGGAGGGTAGTAGTAGGGGCATAGGTGTTTGTAGTTAGGTATTAAGCTTTAAAAGCACTTGTTTAGGGTCCTATGGAGCAAGTCTAGTAGCTGCAAATCCGCTGTGGATATTAGCTAGAGTTATACTCTCTATGTAAGTAATTAAGTATGCTATAAGGAAGTCTTGCTTATTAATGTGGTTAAGCCTAACTTACATAAACCCCTTAATTTAACGCCTATATACTTGCTTTAAAACTAAGAAACAGCTAACGTCTAGAGGTTATAAGAGATGAGACGAATGTAGTAGCATATAGAGAGTAATAATTAACTGTTCTAAATAGAATAAGTCAAATTTAGGAGTAAGATGACTTCTATGGCTGTCTAAGACTAGTAGTTAATATATGCCCTTTATACGATGCTTTATATGCTTCTAAAAGACCTCCTTAACCTAAGTAAGGCCTAATTCATTATTTATCCACCCATTTTTGCTCATAGCAATCGTCTAGTCTAATGGCAAGTCCTGTGAATACTAGGTAGACTAGTAGACCTTCCCCTTAAATATAACAACTAGTAGTAGGCTCTACCTACTTAAACTAACATACTCTATAGCTATAACCCATTCTTGATTTCTAGGTTAAATTAAGACTAGCTAAGTAGATCTTTTAGAGCCTATAATAACCTTTATAGTTATAATAACCCCCATCTAAAAGCCCATCTTGTTAAAGTTATAAATATCCTCTTCATTAATCCCATACTTTGCATATATATTCTATATAAGCTAAAACTAGTCTTGAATAATCGTTAGATCTTTGCATTTTGCTTATTAGTAGTTATATTTATAGTTATATCAAGATTATAGAGTTAGTTGTTATTATATAAAGTTTCAAGTCTAGTTTTTGCCTACTATGAGCTTTTTACTACTATTAACATCTAATTGTTTTATAAGTAATAAGTCTACCATTTGCTATATAGCTATAGATCTAGGCAGTAGACCTCATTAGTCCATAGATAATATCTACTAAACAAGTATTAATTCCTCTATATTTATGAGCTTGTAGTTTAAGGGCTACATATCACCTTTTGCTAGGTGCTTATGAAGATGCTAGTATGTTGTTAAATATGATATGCCATACGATTTAGTAGCAGCTAATAAGCTTGCAAATTAGCCTTGCTAAAATGCTTAAATAGCTAAAGCCCTTCTACCCTCTACTTAAGTAGCTAGGGTACTGTTTTATAGAGGCATTTTGATTTGTCTTAGTGTTAACGTGACGCGTTAGGGGGCAATTAATCACTTGCTTATATTATCTACTCACTTGTTAAGTACATTACCTAAAAGTGCTTTACTTCATTCTTTGTAACTTACTAACTAGTATCTATTGTTATCTACTAGCACATAATGGTAGTTACTAATAACCTATAACAACTCTAATTAATTTCAAAGGCTTTATGTAAGCCATAGGCTAGCACCTATGTGAAATGACCCCTACGTCCTATGATGTAATTTTGCTTACATAATTACTTAGTAAGGCTCTAGCTAACTAGGACTATGGCTAATGTAAGGCTAAACTAGGCCATGTATAGGCGTTCTTTAACTATGATTTCCTAAGTGTAAACCAACTTGTTGAATTCTATAGGGCTATGGCCTTTACTTATGCTATGGCCCCTAAAGCTATTCTACGTACGAAACTACACTAATCCATCCTAGGTTTTAGGATGTTGTTGCCTGATTCTGCCTGATTCTTAGGGCTAGAATCATAGGACTTCCTATGAGAAATCACGTGCTAGCTTTACTCTACTAGGTAGCAACTTAATCGTTCCTCCTATCATCTTCATCATTGCTCTAAGTAAGTTATGAGTGACTACACTAGGACTATAGTAGAAGGCAAATTAGGTGTTGCTAGTTTTTTAGTTAGTTATTTTTAGCAGGGTTCATTTCTAGACACTTGTAGCTATACAACTCTACCTACTTGTACTCTAAAGGTACTACACCTAGTTGTCATCCTAGACCAAAACTAATTATTACCAACCTACGTTTCATGCTCAAAGTACACTGCCTAACAAAGCAAAAATCACCTTCTTGTTAAGAGTAATTAATGGGGTATAGAGATACACAGCTAAATTTGTGTATAAATCCCTAACCACCATAATTAGTCTCTTAGCATAGTAGAATAGAAGCCTTATAGTAGATATAGTAAAGTAGGAATATATATATCAATTAAATTATTACACTATCCTATGGATCCTACGTACTATTTGTATTTGATTAGGGGGCCTGCCTAAACCCCTAAGCTAAAGGATTTAGGCCTAACACCTAATATGCTAGTGTTCTAAGATAGCTGTCTTACACCACACTAATTAGGGCCACTAACGATGACACTAGGAAGAACTGCCTTTTTAGGGCCAAAAGGCCACTATATCCTATAGTGCCTATCTTCTTCCTCTAACACTTCTAACGTCCCTACAAGTAGTGTAATATATAGTGCTAAGTAACTTTCATTATTATACCATTTCTTATACCCATGCTTATACTACTAGGTTCATTCTATATTTGCACTAACTCTCTATCTTCTAATTAAAGCAGCGTTCATTAAACGCCTATCTTGATATTCTTCATCTACTACTCATTTAAAGTTTTAAGGAAAGACTTAGTATTAGGATAATGACTACTAAGAACCCATTCTTATAGCTAATAGCATATCTCCATTAGTGAGATAGCCTCCTTATTACAACCTTAGGATTTTAGTATAAACGCAAGGTTACTAATGGCTATTAGCATACCTAGGTGTTCATGCCTAAGCACTCTTTGTCTTGTCTCCATCACTTGCATTTCCATATCTTTAGCCTCCTTCTACTAACTTTGACTCTACAAAGTAGAGGCTAGGATGCCTATGCTAATAAGCATATCTAGATGCTCTACTCTAAGCACCTTCTCCCTTCCTCCTAGAGCTTGCTAATGCATTACTTCTACCTCTTCATACTTGCCCTAGCTTAACAACACTAACCTAAGCTAGCTAACGCTAGTGAGCATATCTAGGTGCTCTACTCTAAGCATTTTCTCCCTTCCTTCTAGAGCTTGCTAATGGATTAGTTCTACTTCCTCGTACTTGCCCTGCCTTAATAACATTAACCTAAGCTTACTAACACTAGCAAGCATGTCTAGGTGCTCTACTCTAAGCACCTTCTTACTTCCTTGTAAATATCACTAGTACATTGCTTCTACCTCTTTATACTTGCCCTATGCCTCTAACATCAACCTAAGCTAGCTAATGCTAGTAAGTGTATCTAGGTGCTCTACTCTAAGCACCTTCTTACTTCCTTGTAAATCTTGCTAGTACATTACTTCTACCTCTTTATATTTACCCTACCTCTCTAACACCAACCTAAAGTAGCTAACACTAGTAAGTGTGTCTAGATGGTTAACCCTAAGCACCTTCTCCCTTCCTTCTAGAGCTTGTTAGTACATTATATCTACCTCTTCGTACTTGCCCTAGCTTAATAATACCAACCTAAGGCTGCTAACGCTAGTGAGTGTGTCTAGGTACTCTACTCTAAGCACCTTCTTACTTCCTTATAAATCTTGCTAGTGCATTACTTCTACCTCTTTATACTTACCCTACCTCTCTAATACTAACCTAAGGTTGCTAACGCTAGCAAGCATGTCTAGGTGCTCTATTCTAAATACCTTCTTGCTTCCTTGTAAATCTTACTAGTACATTGCTTCTACCTTTTTGTACTTACCCTACCTTAATAGCACCAACCTAAGCTAGCTAACGTTATTAAGCATGTCTAGATGCTCTACTCTAAGCACCTTCTCCCTTCCTTCTAAAGCTTGCTACTACATTACTTCTGCCTCTTTGTACTTACCCTACCTTAATAACACTAACCTAAGGTGGCTAACGCCATTAAGCATGTCTAGGTGCTCTACTCTAAGCACCTTCTCTCTTCCCTCTAGAACTTGCTAATGCATTACTTCTACCTCTTTATACTTGCCCTAGCTTAATAACACTAACCTAAGGTAGCTAATGCTAGTAAGCATGTCTAGATAGTTAACCCTAAGTTCTCTCTCCCTTACCACCATTGCTTCTTAAAGTATAGGCTTTGCCTAGATGGACTTGCCTTTTAGCATATAATACCATCCTAGCTTAGTATTTATCGTTATAACACCTAGTAGATCTTGCTAATCAATTGCTTTAAATGAAATGATTATTCTTACATAAGGAAGCAGAATCTAGCAGTTAGACCACATCTTATAATGTCCATCTAGGAACAGTCTTGCTATAATCTTAATCACCTTACTCTGCCATTTTTCTAGCTGTCTGTTTAACTCAACTCACTTCCTTGTTAATAGCTACACTAGTTAGTACATCTTGAATGCACCACCTTTAGATTGCTCTTGGATTAGTAAGAAGTTTACTAGTAGCATAATACTATCCTTAAATAGCAACTAGTCTATGTTATTATGTAGTAGCTACTTAGGAATACTCTGTCTATTAAACATGCACATAAGCAAAAGCAGGTCTATAGCTTTGGTATTCGTCCGTTAGATCTAATTAAACGAAATCTACCACGTCATAATGACTGCCTCCCTAATACTATAATCATGCTAGAGGTCTTCTGTCTCATTGTTATCTAGTAGTTTAGCCTAGTTAGTCTTGCTCTCCTAGAACAGACTAAGGTATTTAGATATGGTAACCTATAGCCTTAACTATATGTATGCTATAGCATGGGTAATTGCTAGTGGAATACCTTTAAGTGCCTAGGCTAGCTCCTTTAAGTCTACTTCTAAACATTTGTCTACTAGTATCTTCGTCTTAAGCAAGTTAACTAAGTCCTTCTCTTTCATTAGCTCTACTGCTACAAGCTTTCTATATGTGCTAACGAGATTGTTAGCTATAGTTGAGTTACGTGATGTAATAAGGATTAATCTATGTTATAGCTAAGGAAGAAACTCCCCTAGTAGTAGCTATAAGCTAGCTGCTTAGTCATATGGTGAGACACCCCTAGCAACATCATTATTCCTAAAGAACATGCTTCTATCATTAACATTGTCTAGTATTATATGCCACTATCTGTTAGCTTTATCTAATAGCTAATTATATACTAGATGTAGCATGTTAGCCTTTAGATTGTCTTGCCCTAGAAGTTCAAGACTCTCTACCATCTCTTAATATGCTTCTTTAAACTGGGTCTTAGTACTTACATGGATCTAGAACACTAATATTTACAGTTGGTGCTTCTGTGCTTAGTATGCATACTTAATGACAACTTGAGATTTCCTATATGCATTTAGCTACTATAAAGATAGGTGTGATAACAGACCTACCTAACTCCCCTAAGACCAACTAGTGCATGTCTTCTGTGCTTTTTTAGCACATCCTACTAGCCTCCTAAGTCTAGTTAACCTAGAATGTCTTCTTAACTAACAAAGTGCTCATCTTATAAGAAGGGAACTAAGAATTGTTTCACAAGTGCTAGATGAATTAAGTAATGAGTAGCATAATACATTACTAATACATGGTTATATATAAGATCTATCCTTGTTATTAACCAAGTTCATTTCCCTACTTAATAGTCTAGTCCTTATGAACTGCTTTAGAACTCTATAGATCTAGTAGTAACATGCATTGTATCTACTGCTACATCTAGCCATTTCTATATGATTTACGTTAATGGTCTTTACCATTTCTTGTTCCCTAGCAAGATTAAGCTTTAACGAGAAGTTGTCTACTACCTATGCTACCTATTAGCTCCTATAGCTCTATAGCTTATAGTATGGTATCTTAGGACTACTGTACCTTGTTGTCTAGACCTTTCATGCTAGAAATTCCTTTCACCTCTTAAAACGAGTGCACTTTAATAGCACATTTGCTAATTATAGTCTTGAACTCCTTATAAATATTGTCTAAAACCTTGTTGTTAACTTTAAGCATCTATACAAGCCGTTTGTTTAAGTCTTATAGAGCTAAGCTTGCTAGGTTTAATGTAATCTCCCCCTAACCTACGTATGTGCTTCCTTAATGTAGCATCCTAAGAAAGACAATTAGCCTTATTCATTTATAGATTGTCTCTGATTTATGCAGTGCCTATACACTATATTAATAGCTATAGCACTTCTAGCTATAAGCATAGGGCATTACATCTTTCGTGATGATTCTACTAAGACTATATGCTATGAACACAATTAGATCCTATGTGGACACTCGTTAGGCTTATCTAAAGAAACATAGAGCAGCCTAGTATGCCTCATTATTAATATCCCTCTCTAGCCTAATGGCAAAGTCCTAGCCATGCTATGAAATGCTGTTCTGGTTATTTGCCTAGAAAAGCCCTCTAATGACATCCACGTTATATCTATACGTCTATACTCAAGCCTAGGGAAGGTCTAGCATGAGATACTCTTCTAGCTAGAAGATATCTAAAGATGGAGTGGTGCACGTCTACATCTTGTCATCTCTCTCTTTCTTGCTCTTCTTTAGCCTAAAAAAGGTCTTGATGTTCTTGTGCTTGTTAGTATGCGTATTAGTGTCTTTGTTATAACTAGCCATAGAAGTGGGCTATAGATGCAACCATGTCCCATGTAGATGCCCTCTAAGGCCATGGACGAATATGATGCTACTCTTAGTTAGAATGCACTATGGTTACGAGGTAGAGAGTAGACTATAGGGGTTGTACTTCAGATTGCACTAGTCCTTGCTAGCGCTTTTGCTCTTAGATAGCAATGTGACTCCCTCCTAGTGGATCTTCACCATAGATGCTAGCTTAACAATAAATTAAGATGTGTTAAGCATAGGCTAAGTTGTAATGTAATATCATTAGCCAGCATGAGGGAGTCTTGTCTAAGCTAAGCACTTAGCGTTTCCTAGCACTCGTCTTGCTTTATAGCAATCTAAGTCTAATCATATCCACCCTACTAACCCTTGCCAACACTCTGCTACACCTATGGCAATTAAGGGAGGGACTCTAGCCTATACTGCTATGGATTAACAGTGTACATTATCTGCTTTAGCCATTAGATCTACTATACATGTCTATAATGAATTACTAAATCATTATATTAGACTCTAAGCTTCGTTTACAGTCTAAATAACATAAGTTACTAAAGTATTTTGTAGTTCTATAGAGGGACTCTCATGGAAGCTTGTAGAAATTAGTAGAAACTCCTAAGGGAATGGCTACATGGTGTCCTTTTGCTAACAATAGGTAATAAGCAATGTGGTAACGATCTTGCCTCCTTGCCTTAATATTTGTCAACTTAGAAGCCATGCTATTATAGAAAGCATTAATTTTAACTAGCTAGATGGCAATTATGCTTTAAATCTTAGTACCCCTATGGCTTTAACTTCTAGTAGCCCTAGAGCTAGCCTAGCTACTAAACAAGTCAACTAGCTAAGTAGTAAACATGTACTACTACTTCTCTAACTTAGTAGTTAGAAAAGCAACAAGCAGTATGACAAGAATAACCCTGTTTGCATCTACTATGACTTTTGGTAGAAGATCTCCTAACATGAGAATATTAGAGCTAGGTATGTTTGTTTAGACATAGATCCCTAATCTCATTTTAGCTCCTAGTGATTTTTAGAAGGTTAAATTCTAGGCACGACTTAAAAGCCTTATGAAAGAAATGAAAGACGAGGATAAGTTCCTAGGAGATATTTATACGTGTAACAAAACAATTATTAAGATATCTATTTAGTAGAGCCATTAGCATAGCCTAACGAAACGATATAAGAAGCTTGCCATTAACTAGTAGGAGGTTAACAACCACCTAGAAGGCCTTAGTAGCTTGTTTAGTAAGGGGAGGAAGATAACTTTTAGCATAGAGTTTGTTTATAAGGAGGTTACTTGTAATTCTATAATGGTAAAGGGCAAGAAAAAGAAGAAAAGTGCTATAGAAGCCTAAAAGCTCTAGAGAGCTGCTAACGCTAGTCTTTAGACCTAAATATACAAGCATTACTGTTATAGAGGCAAACACTATAAGCAAGGACCTTACTACTAGTTAGACGAACGTGGAAACCATTATAGACTACTACTAGGCTAGCTAGAGGAGATTGTCTATCATCTTAAAGACAACATGAAGGAAGGGGAGATAGAAGAGGATGTTGATATTAACATCAAGATCCCATCTAGTATTCTCAAAACCATATTAGATAATAGCTATAAGTAGAAAGTAGATGGCTTAACTAACTGTCATCATTATAAAACCTATGCCTTAGCCTATAGTAAGGGTTGTAATACTAGGGATGTAGAAGGGGATAGACATGTCAAACTTAAGGAGTACTATACCTAGGGCCTAACATAAGTTAAGAGCAACAGATGGCAAAGTGTACTACAGATTACAAACAAGGTTATAATAGATTAGTTCCTAGAATTAAACACTATTCTATAGCACCTAAAGGTAGTTACTAAACTAATGGTAAAGCATAGGGTGAAACTAGGCATTACACTATAATTTATAAGTAACGTTAAAAGATTTTAGCAGGAGGAACAGAAGTCTTAATTAAGCACAAGAGGATATATTATTTTCTAGGATCTATTTTATAGTATTTAAGTTTTATTTAGGACACTATGTAATAGATATCTCTACATAATAAAAGTAATTCTCTATAATGTGCTCATCATTACCTACTACATTAACGCACAACTCTAGAAACATTTTAAACTCCCTTGTAATGAAATCCTCGTTTTTATGCTAGTTTTTCTTAATAAATTTCTTAAGTACTCTAAAGTACTCCTTAATAGGGTTAAAGTTAGGTAAGTATAGTAATAGGAACACTAAAACTACTCCTATGTCTTGCTACATCTACTAGATTCTGTCTAAATGGTGCTAAGAGGGGTTGTCCATTATAATTATAGATTTAGGCGCTAGGTATAGGTTATAGTAATGTAGTAACTAGGTAACAAAGTCCTTAAACAAATTACTATCTGTTAATCCTTAGTATACTCGCCTTAGCATAATGCTATATTATGCATATGCTAGGAGGATGTGCTATCTTTTTCCACAACTAAACTTCGTAACCTAGATTAGGGAGTACCCCTTTAGAGACTACCCCTAACGTCTATATCTAGCCCTTCTATCATAACTAGACTCATTAACAAAAACAAGTTAGTAAGACTTATATTATAACATCTTATGTAGATAGTAGTCTTAAAGGTTAGCATTCTGTTGTTAAGTAATACGATGGATCATTGTTCTTGTCTAGCTAATTAATCATAGAAACTAACTAATTGATCTTTCTAAAATCCTTTTGCAAAACTTACGATAGAGGAAGTCTGCCATCTCGCATTAATATAGGTATGGCTTCTTAATTAGTAAATCATAGAGGGCATTTCGCATGGCTAGTGTAATGCAACTATGACGGCTGACGCGGTTTGTTCCTTAGGTAGCCATTTCGAACTGCTTTAGACGGATTCTCTAGACGGCACGGACGCTACACGAGGCTACTAAGGCTATTAGCTTGGTCTCAAACCCTTTTTTAAGCAATGCTTTGATCAAAATATGCTTTGCAGCATCTAGTTGAGGCGCCATGATCGTGGCTGACACAAAGCGCTGACACAAGAGCGCTGACTCTGGTGGGTTTTAGACGAAGGTTGGGATGGGGGAGGAAGGAAAGCTGGCTTTGCCAGTCTTTAGGTGAGCCGCCAATTCTACCTCCCTCGGTACGTACCTCTCTCGGTACCTCCAGGGTACATGTATCTGCGAGCCACAACAAGCCACAGGCCTACCCCGCAATCTCACAAATAAAGTTAACTAAAAATCCCGCGACACCCAATTCGCCTTCTACTAGTATGGGGAAGTAGTACAGTGGAAGGCGAATTAAGTGTCGCTAGCTTTTTAGTTAACTTTTTTTTATTAAACTGCGGGTAGGCCTGTGGCTAGTTGTGGCTTTCCAGATACATGTACCGGGGAGGTACCGAAGGAGGTAGAATCGGCGCCTCACCCACTACAGGCCCCTGCCTAACTTGTCCAGGGCACGTGGCCTTTTACACGGAGTTTCTATAGGTTTCTATGGGCTTCCATGAGAGTCTCTCTACAGAACCACAAAATACTTCAGTAACTTGAGTTATTTGGACTGTTCGCTTTGCTCACAGTTGGATACGACGAATAGGTCATACATGGATCCAGTGGCCAAAGCGGGTAATGCGCACTACCAGTCCCCAGCGGTGCGGGCCGGAGTCCCTCCCTCCCTTAATCGCTATAGGTGCAGCTGAGGGTTACAGTACCAACGCCAAGCTTTACAAATTTACATATTTTGAAGGCGGCGAGCGACCTAGTTAACCCATTGCAATACCGACATTATCTTAGTCACGTGTATCCAGGCTTAGAATAATGTTGCGCCGGGTTATAATTTCATAGCCAATTCAATTGCCTATTTTACCTGAGGAACTTTCGGTATAAAGAGGTTTTCGCTATATAGCTATTTACGTTACAGCCAGGGATTACTATACTATTGCCACCCTGATATACTTTTAGTGATTACTGTAGTCAATCGCGGCCTGAAGTAACGTCCTTCGCGATATCTGAGCATTGAGCCCGCGCGTTCTCAATTAGGAAGGCTTAGTCATTAGGTTGCCCCTCTATTCTCAGCCAAGGTGCCAGTGTATTGGATGCCACGTTCTCCGCCTTGTATCTTATCACGGCTGCAAGGCTTTCGTCCCGTTTCCACTATTATGCAGCTTCGTCCAACTTAATTCTCTAAGAATATAGTTGTTCATACCTCTAGAAATTTTCCCGAGAGAGAGCATCTGCCGACCCCTCACGATGGCTGAGATGAAACCAACATACCATCTGCCCCCGAATTTCTCCACCCCTCCCCCTCCCGCGGGACCCTTTCGCCTGGGCACCGTGGTCAGGAACTTCGAACGTAGAGAGCAGATGCGACCTCTCAATCAGAGCGCAGAGGATCGTATTCCAATCCCAGAGGGGCAAATACATCCAGACCACAAAGGCGGATTCGAAGCCACCAGAGCTCGACTCAAGAAGGGTGAGCTGGGCATATGGGCCCAGTTCATTGGTCTGGACGGCATCGGCGCCGAGGCCAGCATCTCAGCAAAGAAAGACGAGAACGACACGTACAAATTTGCAGGCGTCGATACCGAGTATTTCTTTCCCTCGCCGACTTATATCTCGCGATGTATGGAGCTTCCCGATGTGCAAGATTACCTCAAGGGCGGTAATTATAAGAAACCTGTGTTTCTTATCACAGGACTCAAGGTCGCCAAAGGCGTGTCCGTTCATTTGAAGGAAGGGACGAAATTTTCAGCCAAGGCGGAAATCGGTTTCAATAACCCAGGAGGGACAAATATCAAAGCTGGCCCGAGAATAGAAGGCACTCTTGACAATTCCACGTCAATGTCTTTCACCGAGTCAAGCGATATCGTAGTCGGGATCCAATGCCTCAAGCTTCATTACAAGACTGGTTTGTTTGGTGGTGGGAAGAAGCTCAGTGACAAACTTTATATGGGCGGGGCTACCTTTGTCGATGATTCACGTCATGAGGAGGAACGAAGCGATAACTATGTCGTGGCGAGACCTGAGGATTGTAATCTGCCTGGTCATGTCACCCGGGGTCAAATTGAGAATGAAGAAGAACAAGAGGAGACTTGGATTGTTCCTGCATAAATATGTCGAACCACATGTTAGTTCTTGATTGATACTGAGAAAATTTAGTGATTGTTTTATGATATGTAAGAAAATAATGCTTGGTATCTTGGTAAATACATCGTCACTAGTCCAGAATATGACACCGAAAAGATAATCATCCTAGCCTAAACTTTCCTGATATTCCGCAACGCCATTTGCCATATATTGAAGAGACCTTTCCATCCCACAGCCATAGTCCTAATCAGCTTGACTTCAAACACAGCACCCACATTCTTCTAGTAAACGTGCATTCCACCTAGCGAAGTTCACCCTAAGAAAGCTCCCCGATATCGAGGAGCAGATTAACATTGCCTCAAAATCTCTGGGCAATATCCTTGATCTTCTTAACGATGCACTCGTCCGAGTTCTTAGCGTTAAATATGTGCTCCGGCATAATATAATCGTAACCTTGTCTTTCTTTTGACATGAGCTGAAGAATCTGAACAATTCCATTAAAGTGATAAAGACACTGCTGCTCATACTCCGAGAGCAAGCACTTGTATCTGGCGTACTCGAGCACATCTGCAGCTAGTGCAACAGCGATTGGGGTTGCGAAAGACGTTCCGGATATCTGAACCTTCTTTCTTTCCCACCTCGACTCGATTGAGATACCCAATGTAGAGAAGTTGTGTTGCTTGACCACTGGAGATGGGTTAATTTTTGCCCTGTTGCCGCCACCATCGCTGGCATGGATACATATGACTGTGTTGTGTTTGTTAGATGGATAGGCGCGAGGCTTATTGCCGCCATTGTTCGCTGCTGCAGCGAACATAGTGATGCCGCTGTTATATGCAATGGAGATTGCTTTGTCGATATCAGTGTCGCGGTTATCGAGGCCGAATGACATCGAAATGATGTGGACTTTATTGTTGCAAGCCCATATAATTGCCTGAAGAAATCAGCTGAGACACAAATGGGTGTATTTTACTTACTTCTGCGATGCGATACAAATCTGGTGGGCTGATGCTTTTGCCATTGGAGACCTTAGCAATGTACAGCTCTGCTTGAGGCGCCAGCGTTAATAAAAGCCGGGCAACATGCGTCCCATGGCCATAGTAATCTTTGCAATCATCCGTACCGTTCATGAAATTCCGACGTGCCTTTATCCGACCATCCTCGGTTGCAACATCGATGATTATATCCTCGTCGTCAATGCCTGTATCGATGATGGCGACGCGAATCTTTTCTTGCCGCCAAGGGGCCCAATCCGAACTGGGCTTGCAGCTCTCTTCTAGATCACGGATCCTCTCGACGAAAGGGCCAACTTCCCGCAAGAATATCTGGGCCCATGAGGTGTCTCTGTGTCAATGTCAGTGCAAATCATGCCATAGATTCTTGGATACTCACTCATCACTATGCCAAGTTGAGTCGTCAAATAGAACCAGATCAGAACCATACTTCTGGCCCGAATGACGATAGTTTGTCGCCGAGGAACTATCGGGTGGATCTGGGAAGCCGTAGGAGCATAGAGAAGTCCTGCTAAATCTTGGCGTTTGCGTGATGACCCGATGGAGTGGCGCAAGGATATATTTGTATATAGCTGCAGTGCGTTTCATGTCTGTTGTCAGAACAGGGTCATAGAATTTCTCGAGGAGTTCACGGAAACGTAGACACGCCTCGATGATTTGCTTATAACCAGGACCGAGCTTGTCCCCCCACTTGGAATCTGTCAGAGCCCTCTTTAACATACTGTCTCTTGATAGTTCACCGGATACCCAGTCTTTGTCATTCTCAGTTGGCTCTACTCTCTGCTTTGCCTCCATCTCCATTATCAGAAGACCTAATGAGAGAATGTCTTGATTATCATCATGCTGAACAACAGATGATGATCCGAGCGAACAAGTGATGTAAGGTTTCCAGCGTTGGAGTGGATTTTGAGACCCAGGCACGCCGGCGTGTATCAGGATGCTTTCCATGTCCCAACCGGCTTGAAGCCAATGGCTGTTCAAGTGAAGCAGGGAGCAAGCAAAAAGGAGTTCGACTATCTTGTGATCTTCGTCCTCGAATATCAGAATACCTTCTGATCCAGGAACTACTAATTTGCAGAGAGATGATGTTACGCCTGGCACTAGAATGGATTCACTTGGTATCTCGTGCTCTGCATCGTCCCACATACCTTCGTGGTCGAATTTGAGCTGCAATGTTTTGGCCACAGTGTCCACACTCTCGGGCTGGGAGCAGAAATAATGACCAGCCACCTTCCGTTCGAGTCGACTCTCGATAACCCTATTGCATATAGGTTATATTAGCAATTTCACAGAGTCAGAAATTGATGGGTGACGAAACTTGGACCATCTGCAACTGGCGACGTGCCAGTATTGCTCCGCGCATGCGGTAACCAGTAAGTCAAGGTTGAAATCAGGATCCAAGAATCCAGACAAATGTATCCTGGCGGCGTGAGCGTGGTGACACGTAAAACCGCCGTTCGCAAATAATGTGAATAGAGATCTTGATAAGGTGTTCCAACGATGCGCTCGTCCAATAAACTCGACTTCATCATCTCTGAGCAAAGCAGCATTTTCTATTGCGGCTTCCGAGGCGCCCAGAGAAGCCTTGAAGATGTTCTCGACAGTCGAATTGAACTGTTGTATCTTTTCTGCTATAGAGCGATAATCTGGCGTTTTCTGCCTATGGAACTTGATATATCGCGATTGCTCAAGGAGCACATCAATCGAATAGTTGGCTGATGGCCAGTCTTCGCTCGATACAGAATGGTTGGCTCTGGCATCCGAATCAGATGTCTGCAGTCCTTCCTCCACGATGGAGAGCTTCGGATATCGTCTTCGTAACTGTCCCGAGTCAGCACTGGCCAGGACCTTTGAACGTTCTTCTGCCCAGTGAAACACACCTCTCTCTCCTGCGGCAATGCTACAGAAAGCCCAGCATCGTGGCCAGGTTGGCGCAACTTTTCCTCCACAAGATTCTCGAAGATATCCAACAAAGCTCGCAGGGCCTCCAAGAAGGAGTTGAAAGCAGCCTGATCGAGTTCCTGCTCAAGCTGGGGCTGTCGCAAGTTGTGGGGGATCTTCTTGAAAGAAACACGAATTTTGGTGATGGCATTTTGGATCTCCAGGCGCTTCTGATCCTCGGCGGAGAGCCGTTTCATCCGTGGAAGAGCCTCCTTGAATAGTGGGTAAAGAGTAGTCCAGAAGTGCCACTCGACTTGCGCATCGTGAACAATTCGCATAATGATATGACGCCTAGATAGGAATAAGACCTATCGTATATTGGCTCCTAGTTGGAGCTGTTGGTATAGAGCATAGATATCTCTTTGCGAGCTTTACAACGGTAAGGTTATCTCAAGCCCAGGAATATTGCGGCATGTTCCGGAATCTATCTACCTAAGCGCCCTGCCTACCTTGACTTGATATACCTTCACATCTTGAGACAGCTACTTCCTTTGTCTTGGTGGGCAAGATCGCATCTTAATAGTGGTACCTTATACAATGTTCACAGGTGACACAACCGACGTAGAGGATCTGCGACCTGCCCATCATGGCGACAGCAAGCCCTCGAAACGAATGTATCTACAACATTGTCATCGCATGCGACGTCCTCTTCGACAACTACTTCAACCTACTATCCAATGTCAAGACAGTCGAGTCTCCCAATCAATCCGGCCAGACTGGCTCTAAAAACGACCAGGCTACCAAAGATTCAAAGACGACATCAGAGCCTCGAACAAAGGACGAAGATGAGAGGAAGGCCAAGATGGAGGTTATCAGGAGGGACTTCGACCTGTGGATCAACTATACTGGTGCTCTCGCAACGGTTGGCCGATCGCTTGATGACCGTCTAGGCGCAGACACCGATATCAAAGAAATGGTGCTCGAGCTCCTTGAAATGCTTGATAGGAACCTACAATACAGTATGTATGGGCAAGATCTCGTTGTATAGGGAATCAAGTGCTAACTACTTCCCAGTTTGCAGTAGAGAAACCGAGGGTATAAATGTCTTCTATAGCCAAAGCCTGGAAACGGAGGCCTGGATGGCTACCAAGCAATCTATTGATGATCTACACTTTATGGCTGCCGTCATTCGCAGATCTTCAGTCCAAAGTGAGAATTACGACCTCTTATCTCGATTTGAAACAGGCGATGAATTGCTTTTTGGGGAATTCGCCAAGGGTCTTGTCAAACGCGAGTTTCCAAACGCTCGACGGTCTTTATGCGAACAACTCGGCGCCTCCATCGCAGTCCGTCGCAAAAAGTTATTGCGCAGGAAGCTACATGAAGAGAAGCTTGGAGAGAGGCGGCAAGACGGCCCTGTCAAGCTACGACAGCAACCCACAGTCTCCGCATCTCAATCAAGTGTGTTTCCTTCTGAGGGCGCTGCATCAACCCCCTTGCCCTTTCAGAGGCTGAAGAACCAAGACAATCGTCACACAGGGTCTGATAACACCAGGAGCAAATTTGATGGCGCGGCGGCTCGCGGCCACCTCAAGGCAGGGCCAAGCCGTTCAACGACGAGCATGGGATCTTCTATTCGAAATCCTGATATCGTCTATCCGGACATGCCGCAAATCTCAGGGTCTAGCGGGCGCTGCACCTGTCCGTACTGTGCAAAACCATTAGTCGCGGAGAAACTCCAAAAATACAACAATTATTGGAAGTAAGACCAGCTTTCTATTACATTTTCGTCCATGATGCCAATTGGTCTAATCAGCGTCTAGAGATCATATAGATGAGGACCTGAGGCCCTACGTGTGTCTCTCCGAGGAGTGCACATCTCCATTCTTGTTCTTTGTCCACATGCACGAGTGGCTTGATCACATGAAAACAATCCATTCAGACGAATGGAACCGAAAGATTCACATGAACACATGGTATTGTGACATCGATCACGACAACGAAGAGCAGTTTAACGACTACCCTAGCTTCGTTAGCCATATGAAAGACGCTACCAACCATCCTAAACGGCCGACTCCAACTGACCTGCAAGTTAGCGCTCTTTCTAGGAATAAGCAAAACCTTATCCTAAGGGATGAGTACTGCTGCCCTCTTTGTGATTGCATCCCATTTTCCATGGAACCCGTCATCCGGACTGGTAGATTTAGGCCCAACGATGTCAAAATCAAATTGAATAGACACATTGGCGATCATGTCAAAACCCTTGCATTTAGGTCAATTCCTATTCCAGATCATGGGACAAAATCTGTTGCCAATTTCGAGGACGAAGATAGACGGTGCCTAAGGGATGGTTCTACAGCCTCGCACCCTAGTGGGTATGATTCGGATATCCGTGCCATATCTTTATCCTTCATTGAAGATCCACAGAGCCCAGATCCAGATATAAACGAAGACGACTTTGGTAAACTTTCAATCCCACGCGAATCATATTTGGATGAGAGTTTCAATGACTATATGATGGTTGAAATGCACGAGGTCCCTGCAGAAGAAGATCGTCTGCTCGCTCATTTGGCACGAATTCAAGGTACGTCGATAAAGTGGGACCTAGCAATTTAACACAGCTAATATCCTTACTCGAGATACCAGCACTACTGCACGCGGAAACGTACACTGGATGGTTCCTGCTGTTGTCAACTATCTGTTCACAGGGCGTGCCGATCTACTACTTCGAATGCGGAAGGCCTTGCACAGCAACCATACTTCTCTCCCCGACGAGCAGAAGCGGTTCGTTCTTACGGGTCTAGGAGGACAAGGGAAGAGCGAGATTTGCCTAAAATTTGCAAGTCTAATGCGAGAAGAGTACATTTTATCTATACCTCGATATTGTTTACGTGATCTCAGCTAACAATAATAGGTTCTGGGGGGTGTTCTGGGTTGACGTTACTACGCCTTCGACTGCCGAAAGTGGCTTTATCGCTGTTGCTAAAAAACTCGATTGCTTGGTCGAAAATGTTGCCGATGCTCTTCGAGTTCTTGCAAATGCTAAGCAACCCTGGCTCCTTATTCTCGACAACGCCGACGATCCGGGTTTCAACTATGAGGTCTACCTCCCGTCTGGAACTCACGGTGCTATTATTATAACATCTCGTGTTAACGAATGCAGAAAATATCATACAGTTGGGGCGGAAGCGATAGAAGGCCTTAAAAACCAAGATTCTCAAGAACTTTTATTAAAAGCAACTAAGCTTCCTCAAGAGTCGTGGCTTTCCTACACTAGTGAGGCCACGGAAGTTCTTCACCTGCTAGGATCACATACACTTGCGCTAATACAGGCTGGCGCATATATTGCAAGAGGCCACTGTAAACTACACGAATACCCCAAGGTCTTTCAACAGTATCGAAAGCAGCTTATGGGGTTCTCGCCAAGCCAAGCACAGTCGACGTATGGTAGTGTTTATACTACCTTCGAAGCATCAGCAGATGTTTTAAAGCAGTCTAAGAGCGAGGTTGCAAGCGACGCTCTACAATTACTTGAGATTCTTTCAATGCTCGACTCTAGCGTTCTCCCTCTCCAGATCTTTCAAGGTACATGGGACGGGTGTAGAAACGTTCTCCCTAATAACAATACAGAGGAGAGCGATATAGACCTCCTGACTACAAGTCACGTTTTACAATTGCCTGCCTTTATAATAGCAGACAGTGACGAATGGAATTCTTACCGTCTCACTGAGGCTGCATATTTATTAGCATCACTTTCTCTAGTCACCCAGCACGATTTAGATGGTTCACCTGGATTATCAATGCACCCTTTAACACATGCTTGGGCCAAGGACCGTCAGGACTCGGAGAAGCAAGATATGGCTTGGATAGCTACTGGATGTGTGCTTGCGCTTTCTCGATTCAATATTCATATATGGCGGACACAAGAGAGGCGACTACTACCACACATCCAGTCCTTTCTAGATTCAAAAATTAATAGGGCATTCTCACTTGGGCCTAAAGCTATAGTTATTCCAATTCTTCTTAAATGTGGATGGACACTGCTAGACATGCGGCAGGACTCCAAACTTGGTCGCCTTCTAAAAGATATATTTGTTGAACTTGGAAAGAAGCCTGAAGAATTATCAAAAGAGTTTCTGCCATTATATGACCTCCAAGCAAGGAGCTTGGTAAATCTAGGACATAATAAGAGGGCAGTTGAGCTGCTAGAGCAGGTGGTCAAGATCAAAGAGGCTACTCTGGCTGAGGATCACCCAAGCCGGCTGGCGTCGCAGCACGAACTTGCCATCGCTTATCAGGCCAACGGACAGGTGAAAGAGGCGGTCGAGCTGCTAGAGCAGGTGGTCAAGATCGAAGAGGCTACTCTGGCTGAGGATCACCCAAGCCGGCTGGCGTCGCAGCACGCAGACACACTCACTAGCGTTAGCAATCTTGGGTCGGTGTTGGAGAGCCAGGGCAACTACGAAGAGGCGGAAGTGATGCACTAGCGAGCTCTAGAAGGATATGAGAAGGTGCTTGGAGTAGAGCACCCAAACACGCTCACTAGCGTTAATAACCTTGGGTCGGTGTTGTCAAGCCAGGGCAAGTACGAAGAGGCGGAAGCAATGCACCAGCGAGCTCTAGAAGGAAGGGAGAAGGTGCTTGGAGTAGAGCACCCGCAGACGCTCACTAGCGTCAACAGCCTTGGGTCGGTGTTGTTGAGCCAGGGCAAGTATGAAGAGGCAGAAGCGAAGTACCAGCGAGCTCTAGAAGGATTTGAGAAGGTGCTTGGAGTAGAGCACCCAGACACACTAATCGCCATGAATAACCTTGCGTTCACGCTAAAATCCGAAAACCGCAATAAAGAGGCTATTTCACTTATGGAGACATGCTTTCAGCTCCAAGACGGGTCTGGGGTCGTCATCATCCTAACACGGAGTCTTTCCTTAAAACTTTGAATGAGTGGCAGATGGAGAATATAGAGATAGGCGTTTAATGAATGCTGCTTTAATTGGAAGATAGAGTGCTAGTGCAAATATGGAATGGACCTGAGTAGTGTAAACATGGGTACTGAGAAATGGTACGGTAATGAAAGACACCCCTGTGAGGTAGCGATTCTGTACAGTAGGTCATCAGAGGGTGTACAGTCGGACCCCTGTTATAACGATGTATTCCGTGCCACCAAAAATATCGCTATATTAAGGATATCGCTATAAGGGATTCAAGATGTAATATTATATAAGCCAAGGATCTAGACTACTTTGGTGCTTTGCCTGTTCCTTTAGATCCTTAATTGTAGTCTCTAATCGTTCTAACCCCCTTAAATGGTTTGATGTTAGAGTATCTTATCCTTCTATATAGTCAATTAAGACTTGTAAAGCTTCATATGCCTCCCTTGCTATATATATCTAACGTTCTTGCTCTTCTTCATTTTCTACTTCCTAGTTACCTATATCTAGATGCTCCTATAGTACATCTTAAAGAATAGCGTCCTAGTTGGTTATTTAATTGTCTTCTTCCTCTTCTCTAATAGGGTTAAGGAAGTTAGAGATTACCATCTAGTCTTGTATATTCCTAGAACGGATAACCTAATCATAGAGCTCTAAGAGTCCTAGAGGGAGGATTAGCATAGGAAGTAAAATGGGGGTTAATATAAGAGTTGACTTTCGAAAGCAATTATAGATAGTTGTGTTTATGACTTGGTTATTCTAAGCTCGTATAATCTAGCAAATAGCAAGATGAATGTTAACACCTAAATTAAGAGCCCCTCCTTGTTTAATTAACTTAAGGATAAATTAAAGCTAGTATTACTTATAGTAAGCGTTAAAGTTCTAAATAATACCCTAATTAAGAGGTTGATATTAGCTTGTACTGTTTGCTAGAAGCTAACAGATTCGAATATTAGTAGGAGGAGGAGAACTCTTAATGGTAGAGTAGTATGTAGAGAAATTGTCTATTATAAGGAGCACCTAGCAAGTAGGTCTAATATAGGAGTAGAATTCGTGAAGCCATTCGCACATAATACTAGTATTCATCTAGGCCTTTTAATTCCACCTCTACCTCCCTCCTATTGTTGTAACGCTTACTCCTTTTAATGTCCTTAGAGTCTTACTCTTCCTAATAATCTAAACAGGTAGTTAGTCTAAGCTAGTCACATTAACGCATAGTGTAAGGGAGACTCTAGCTTTCTCTTTCTTTACTCTAGGTTAAGATTATGAAAGGAGACCACGTGAGGGTAGCATCCTCTAATATAATCCTATCTCATCTATATTATATATATCCTCCTCTTAAAACTCTCCTGCTATTGTCTATAAGGCACGCATTTCCTCTTCTGTTAAAGCTAGGATTGAACCTACCTTGCCATATTGAATTTGAGCCTTAATGTTATGTCTCTACTTAAACCTCTCAAGCTAATGTGTACTGAACTTAGGGCAGGGCTGTTCCTTGTGTTACGGATGTTATAGCTAAATCTGCTTTGCCTTTTGCTAAAGTATTTCACCTGTTATGACACCTCCTTCCTCCTCAACTCTTAGCTGCTAGTCCCATAAGATCTTCTCTATCTTAGGCTAGTTGCTACTACATATTCAGATGCTCGTAGGGTTCAAACTCTCGTCAAGGTGCTTAAAGGTCTTGCTAAGGGACTTAGAGACTATTGATTAGCTTACTTTATGGTTATATTAGTCAAAGAACCATTTAATACACTACTTCTATGTTAGTTTTAGGGTCTGTTAGTAAGCCTACTTACATAGTACACGTCTCTGTTCTAAGGATATACCCTTTCTAGTTGACATTTCTACGTACTAATTAATGAAGTAGAACCCTACTATAGCAATATTAAAGGTTAAGGGGCAATATCATGGATATTAGTATTTGTATGTAGAATCAATTCGTGCATGAAGAAATATTGCTATAATGAGGATATCGCTATAATGAGGATCGTTATAACAGGGGTCTGACTGTATTATAGTGACTATTTTTAAACATGCTTGTCTGGAAGATCTGTGCCGATGGATCGTTCCAATCACTGTCGTATTCGTACTTTGAGTGCCGAAACTGGTTGCCTAAACTAGACGGAGGAACTTCAATGGGCTTCACCTTAAGATTGCGGGTGCATTGTGGTCGTGATGGTGCGCTATGGATTAATAGCGCAGCAGCCGGGACGATTAGCGTGCCAGAGTCGTGGGGAGATACTGCTGATATAGGTGGGACATACTACATGTTTTGTGTCGACGCTAATGTATCGAATGGATAGGCGGGTGTCAAGATAGGCTCGTAGTCGCTAAGGGGGGTATATGTCGAGGGAAAGCCATGATTACTCAGAGCTGCCATAGACAGGCCAGGTATGTCCACTGTACCAGGCAGGTTAGCCGAGTTAAAGTTGGTCATTAGCGATGGGTCTAGAGCACGATCGAAGACGCTAGCACGGTTAATCTATATATTACTAGCAGCGGACGCGCTATCGATGATCTGTTGCTATCGTAGAGATCGCGAAGCGTTGGTATACTTGTATAAGATATCATACTAGCTAGGTCGGTAAAGCAAGCGAACGATAGGTCTAGCAGGGTTGATTAGGATGCCATTATCATCCTCGGCCCGGACAAGATGACTATTAACGTGTGTGCCACTCCTATCTCGATAGACAATCTCGACGGCGATACTCATTGGGTTCATGAGGACGTCAATCAAAATGGTCACCCCTAGATTTTCAATCTCTGTGTTCAGAGGCTCTAGCATGTCCTTGCAAATGCTAACCCCTAGTCCCGTCTGGATTGAAGTCTTGTTCAGTGACAGAGTTAGCCTTCAAGAATTCATTGGCAAGAAGTCTGAAGTAGTAGATGATGGCGCTGAAAATCTCCTCGTCGTTAAAGCGCCGAAGGATCAGCGAACTTGCTTCCGATTGTGGCCCCACGTGTATAGTGGTAGCGAGGTCAGTCAATAGGCTGAGTACTTCAACCCTAATATCCTCAAAGATCCATTTTCGATGGTCACACCAGGTTTCAATAGAGCTTGTTAGGGACATGCTCCCATACTCTTCGTCTATCTGATCCTTGCTCTTAAGCTTGTGGAAAGTCTCGAAGTAGGACAAGTTCATAGCTACATCAGTTAGTGCGTGGACCTATTATCATCTGAGTTTGCCGGGCCCAATATCAAAAGTTACGATTTTAAATGGAGATGGACAGGTTGATGTAGGTTTGAGAATACGGAACTCGCCATCGACAGTTGGCATCGTCGAGCAAAGGTCGATAGTGACTGTAGGTCTGACATAACTGCTGCGGAGTAGTCAGCAGTGATTTTTATGTACAGCTGGGACGGCCTACTGAAGCTTTGGCCACATAGACTGGATCGACCTTTGCGTGTTCTTCTCTGACATCGTGGCTGCTCTTCTCGTCGCCGTCGCATGCGATCAGAATAGATCGCCTTGCAGCCGAGTGGTGTACGGCCCTTCCTTCAAATATCGTGATAAGCGCTCGAATATAATCGTGAATGTGGCTGCACTGTGTACATCGGCTAGCCTCATATTCGTAGCCTGGCATCTTCATTCTTTTTGGGACCAGACGATCGAACGCCGCAGAGATAGAAATGTTGGGGGGTACGCAACTCCTCTCCGTCGCACTTGTGCAGTACGTGGTTGCATTTGGCTGACAAAGAATAGCACCGGTGGTATGGTTCATGGACTCGTTGATGTGTTTCATGGGGAGCGCGGATTGCATTCCGAGCGAGGATCAAGACAGTTCACCCCAAGGCTTAGTTCTGCATGTGCCACAGTGGATCGTTCCTGCACCGAGCTCTAAGCCCCGAGCTCCAGCTTTTTTGCATTATTGTCCCTCAGAAACCGACAATCAATGATCATAATGATCGACCAAGCAGATGCCAGATGCAGAAGTCTCGACTGCGATCTGGTCCATGTATCCAAGTGCGCATGTCACTCTTCATGCCTTACATTGCTAATCGGCCGCAGATCATGGGAGGCCCGCACAATGGGCTCCATCATCACGAAATACTACGACAACGCTTTGACCGCACCCTCCCGAGGCTTCAAGTGCTGGATCACAGAGGGCGGCATCCGCTGCCCCTGCCTGGTCCGCTACCCCCTTCACCGCGCAAGCTAATGCCATAACCCCCGCCTTCACAACAGTCACGGACGTCCTGCCCGCGATCCTCGACGTGGCTGGCGTGGCGCACCCCGGCGCGGTCGTCGTGCCGCGGGGGAAATCGTGGGTCCCGCATGTGGCGTCTGTGGCGTCTGTGGGAGCTGTATGATTTGGAAGTTGATCCGGGGGAGCTGGATAATCTAGCGGAGAGGGAGCCAGGCGTTTGGAGCGGCTGTTGATAATTGGGAGAAGTAGTCTGCGGAGACGGGGATGGTGCAGACGCCTGGTTTTGCTGTGACTAAGGCGTATGCCGCATTGACAGCATTGCATTTTCTATCGTGACATTCGTTAACGTAGCTCTCGTCTTGTATGCTATCATTGGCCCATGAGGTCTGTGATTTCGACAGTTTCCCGCATCATGACTCCTATGGCCTGCACTGCCTCATTCAGCCTTTCAGCCTTCCAGCCTTGACATTCAACAGTACTGTCATCTAGGAGGCTTTGTGCGCCCTTCTTCCCATGGGGTTACAGTAGGTACCTCAATTGGCGTCCCCCAGATCTTGTCAACGGAACGGATACGAGAGAAGAAAATCACCGCTATATTCTCTTTTTCCGCTTGGCTGCGTCGCTGGTTTCGTGAAGAGGTCGGCTTTTATCTCTGCCAGTTGGTGATGGTCCCAACCTGATTTCTACGCGATTTGTCGCACACTCCTTCAAGCAAATCAAAGACAATACGCAATTGATGTAACAGCATTTGCCTGATCGGCAGCTTGGCCGGTGAAAGAATTTCGGTTTAGCTGGTGTAGCAAATAAGTCTATTGGTTTTGTGTCACACCCTCGCCGATACATCGATTGGGGGAGCGGAAAGAGCTGCTATGCTCGTCTGGTAAACGGCGAATTTCGAGGTGAGACATAGCTTGTTGTCAAATGCTTTGTGGGCTCCACTTTGCCATAGATAGTCTCGGTGAGCAAACAACATGCCATTAAGGCTCTACAGATCTCGCCTAGAAAACGCAATACTACGGGTGGCTTCCCGCCTTTGCAGTCTAGACCTCATGAGAGGATGCCGGTCAAGATATTCAGAATCTCGTGGGACAGGACAAAGTGATGGATTTGATGTTAGTGAAATGACCTGTGAATACAATTAAGTGTATAATAAGAAGCTGGACAACGACGCTGCAGTTTATGGCTCCTACAGTCCTGTTTATCATAATCGCTGACGTTTTACCGCTTTTCTCTACTCTTTCTTTACATTATACATCCTGCTTGTTTTCCTCGCCGAGGCCTTATACGGGTTTTGCCTCCTCCAATCAGTTCCTTCGTCGTCATGATCTCCTCACCCACTGCATCTCAGGCAAGTGCCGGCCCATTTTTGAGTTTGACACTTCCAGTGTGTATTGAGAGGTGTCTTCTTGAATAGAAGCTGACTCAATACTAGATTGACCACCGTCGGACACTATATAACGCATTTGAATATGAGGCTGGTGGCCTTGAGGATTCTGCGACGAGCAGCTTGCCGGAGGTATCCGAAACTGGATCTTGGGTAGATAAAAAGCCGACAGGTACGGTGATACACTATCTTAGGGAATGGATAGTGACTTAATATGACCTGCAGTTCAAATACGATCAATGATACCGGCGCATACAAGCAACCAGGCAGCTCGAGACTTTAAAGACTTCACTGCAAGCCAGCAATATCACTCTAGACCATTACAGTATATACTGAACTCTGACCCGGAGACTGAACCACATGTTAAAGGCCTCACCGTCTCAAAGCAACTCACTTCCGAGGATGGTCGATCTGGGGTAAACCCATCGCACAATTCAAAGCATGACCACGATTGCGACGGGAGGGGGCCATTCCCCCCAAATTGCACGGAACTTGCCTTATCCTTATCGGCGCAGCCGCCAGGACGACCTCGACCAGGCGTAGCTCTGGAACCTCCAATCGTGGCTCAACTAACTTGCACTTTTGCGGATCTACCCCAGGTTTGGGCAGTCGCAACACTTCTCAGTCACACCGGCGACGTTCTTCTAGACAAACTTGAGGGTAAGATCGCTGAGTTTGCGCATCCTGACACGGTGGAATTTCGCTTCACTCAGCTTGTCATCAATGACCCCGGCAAATATCGTATTAGGATAACACTGATGCAGATGGATTTCTCCAACGGTGCTGCCAATGTCTGCGAGTTTATCGAAAGCGATGGTATCCTTGTCGACGCGGCGGCGCCTGGGGGGGATGCGGGCTCGTGAATTCGACGTTGATGAAAGGTGCGGATTTCGACCTCGGTAGCCAAATAAATATGCTGCGTTCCAGGTAAATCTTTATCAATATCTGGTGGAATTGTGATGTAGAGGATAATTGCTGGTTCTCCAAGCGCGGTTTTTCCTACGGGTTTCCCGCGGGGCTTGCGCAAATGCGGGAGTAGTCGTGTGAACGGTGGCCGTTAAGGCCTAAGTTGTAGCCCAAGCTGGAGCCGGTGGCTGATCTGAGGACTCAGCTCAGCTTATAACGCCCAGTTTCACCCCTATGGTGAAGCTGTTGGTGATTCTGATGCCAGGTCACATACCTACACTTTCGCTCACAGCATTTGCAGACGACTATGAAACCGTCCCAGTTCCAATTTGCCCCACTTTCCAAACGCCAAAACCATGTCAGCGATATTTAGTAGTGCCCTTCTCGACAGATTCCTCCGCCATGGCAGCTCCTCTCATGTCTCTTCATATTACTCACCACACTGAACGTTTTCCCACACCCTTTGACTGGGCAACGGAATGGCTTCTCCCCCGTATGGCTGCGGGTGTGGATTTTCAAACTCGAAGGTCGAGGGAACACTTTAGTGCACTGTCGGGCATATGTAGCGACCCTGAGGAAATGGGAAGCAAGAAGACGACGGAGCTATGTAATGGTGATGTTGCCAGGGATTCGTAGATGGCGAAGTGAACTGTAACATAACTAGTAAAGAGGCATAACGCGCATCGAGAAGTGGTAGACCAACGTTGAGAAGTGGCTGTTGATGGTTTACTCCATCTGAAATATGAGGATTGCCAACAATAGTAGGATAGTAGTTGTTCATATTTTGAGGCGCTGGCGCCATGACGTACAAATTTGGGAGGCCATATTGTGGTTGAGTTAAAGGAATGGAGACTCTGCGCGATTCTGCGCTTGGAACACCCCGCTCCGACTTCAGTCCAAGGCTCGTAGTAGATTTTGCTGCAAAGTAATAAGGTGCAGGATTCGGTACACAACCGTATTGGGATGTGGAAGAAATAGATGATGATGGGGAATGGCGGGTTTTGAGTAACTGGACATAGTTCTTTTGGTCATCAGCCGTATGCTGAGACACTGTAGCAGTCAGAAGTGATCCAAGAAGCGAAACAGAGGTACTTACTTGGGCGAGTTTGTCCCCGTTGCTGAGATGGAGTGTTGTCTGCAATCCCTAGCAGGCTCGATATTGAGGGAAGAGAGCATTTTGCAAATTCTTCCATCGGCGGAGAAGGCGGGAGTTAAGGGACTTGGATGTAATAGTATGTCTGAGTTGGTCGAGGGTATTGTCCTGAGTAGTTCAGGGTATTGCTACTCGTACTGCTGGCACTACTGCAAGTTACTGGTACGTACTACCCAGCTACGTCATCTAGAAGCTCTAACGCGTGCGAATCCTTGCACTACCGAGTTTGGCCCTGCGTGTATATCAATATACCTTACTCAAATCTAACACGTTACGCCAGATGCTGAGCCTCTCATGGAAAGAGTTAATGGACAAAACCTAAGTCCTAGAGCAGTGTTGCCGTTAACAGAGCGCAAACGAAGCGTCTGACTTCAGCATCAAGTGGTTCTTGCCAACGAACACGTAGGACTCGGAGGAAGATAACGGTCCGAGAAGAGGCGATTTTTCACTGCTCTAATTCGTGAATGCTACATCCTCCTTTGGATTATATTACGATATCAAAATTATTAGAAAATTAACCGTACTTCGTAGCCTTCCGTGCAGACATCATCCTGAGTGGCGCTGTTGATAATCTCTTCCTCGCCATCCACCGTCTCCCATTCGGGCTTCACCAGTGAGCTTCGAGCTGCGACTTTGGATACTTCCACGCCAACGTCCTGGCCTTCCACCATCTCGCGAACAATATCGTCGTCCATTTCAACTTCCAGACCATTGGGAAGAGCGTGAGTTTCAATTGAATTTGGCACGGGACATATCGCTTCCGCGGGACATATCGCTTCCTCCAACTGGGAGCGAAGCGACCAGTTGGATCCAACGATTAGTCGGTGGTCCAGATAAACGTACCGTCCTGTTCTTAGGGTATGTATCCCGCAACGACAATCAACTCCCTAGAATGGCCCCGAACCTTGCAGAGTCGCAACAGCGGAAATTCGCGACATGATTCTTAGTAAGTCGCTCACTGCTAGTCAAATGGCTGAAGTTACTGGTTGTAGTGGGCGTTCCATTCGAGTGTTCGCTTGAACCTTCATCGTGACTTTGGCATCACCAGACCTCCTTCCTAGGCCCGTTCACAAAAACGACGTCATCATGACCTGTTTGCAGTGTAAATGCCGACATCTCACGCCATTCTGTTAAGAGTTAATGGCCAGACCCGGAGTCGCCTGGGCTCTCTGGACGCAATGTACTTTCTATTCTATACAAGTACCTTTCATTGGTTAGAAACACCGAGCACTATGGCACTACATTCCATGGATCCTGTGAACTCTGTGGAGCTAGCAAAAACGGCGACGGAGATGCAACGAGTATCTCCTCGGGATTTACATATCGAAAAGTATTTAACAACTCCTTGGTCGCCATCTCCATCTCCATCTCCATCATCTCCATCTCCATCTCCATCTCCATCTACGGGGCCTGCAATTCGACCCTTCATAACAGAGAGCATCCGATCAAGATGTTTGTGCAGAAGACATTTCGACGTATCTCAGTCGCCGGGATTCGATCCGCGCGGTTACGATGTAGCGCCAGTGCCTTCCACTCCTCCACCGTGAACTTCGACATGACCCGGCAGCAGCAGGACATCGTCAAGTCCACTGCACCTGTACTCGCCGAACACGGAATTGCAATTACCACGCACTTCTACAAACGGATGCTAGAAGCTCGACCTGAACTCAAAAACATCTTCAACATCGCTCATCAAGCGACGGGTGTCCAGCCGGCCGCCCTGGCACATGCTATATGGGCATACGCGGACAACATCGATAATCTGGGCGCGTTGACAAGCGCTGTCTCTCGAATTGGACACAAACATGCGAGCTTGGGCGTCACTCCAGATCAATACGCAATCGTAGGAGAGCATCTGTTGGCCTCGATTAAGGAAGTACTTGGAGATGCTGTCAATGAGCCAGTACTAGACGCGTGGGCAGCCGCATATGAACAGCTGGCAGAGATATTCATTAGGTTTGAGAAGGATCTCTACGCCAAGGCTGCCGTGACACCTGGGGGGTGGAATGGCTGGCGACAGTTTGTCGTGTCCTGCAAGGCACGAGAAAGCGACGAGATCATATCGTTCTACCTCTCCCCGCAAGACAAGGGTGCCCTACCAAGATTCATATCTGGCCAGTTCATCACTGTACGATGCTGGGTTCCTGAATTGGGAGTATACCAACCTCGACAGTATAGTTTGTCAGATACCCCGAACGGGGAGCAATTCCGCATATCTGTCAAGAGGGAGTTAGCTTCTGAAAGCAGACCTGCCGGCCGCATATCGAATGTGCTTCACGAACACATCCCCCAAGGATCGGTGCTTGATGTCAGTATGCCGTACGGTGATTTCACTTTGAACCTCGACACCAACACTCCTGTGGTGCTCATCAGCGGCGGAGTCGGGCTTACTCCTATGATGTCGATGTTGCAAACCATAATTGGCCAGGGAACATCCAGACCTGTGGTCTTTGTCCATGCGGTGCGCAACCGTCATGTTCATGCGATGAATTCCGTCCTCTCTGAGATCATGTCAAAGAACCTGCAAGTCAGTCGTGCGATCTATTATGAAGAGGTGCAGGACAGCGACATTAAAGGCGTCGACTATGACTTTGTGGGTAGAGTCAATTTGAAGGATATCAAGGAGAAGGTGCTTCTTCCTAACGCTGATTATTACCTATGCGGGCCGCTGCCATTCATGAACGTCCAGCGCCAGGATCTGGAAAGCTTGGGAGTAAAAAGTGAGAAGATTCACTCGGAGGTTTTTGGAGCTGCATGAAGATGGGGAAACATCATAGGGTAAATAAGCGGTTATAAAAAGGATATGTTTAGGAGTTCACGGTTTTGTCGGACTGTACAAGTACAATAGCTTTGTGTTGCAAATACCCAAATTCAGAAATATATCTTCGAACCATCATCCTGCTATTCCACGTGCCATTTCTGACCCTCAAATCTATCCATCGCCTTCCCAACCAACCGTTCTGCATCTCTCTCCAACGAAGAAGGGGATAGTCGAGGTAGGCTTTACCAGGGTTTATATGTCCAGTGTTCACCAAATAGTATTCGAATAGTATTCGGGGTTTGGCCAAATACTCGCGCATTTGAGAGTATTCGGCGAATACTCGTACGAATACTCGCCGAATAGTATTCGAGTATTTTGAGGCTCAACTGTAATAAATTGAATTGAAATATGATAACTCTGTCTACTCGCTATTATCTCCATCATCCTCGTCGCCCATAACCCCCCAATCCCGTAGGCATAGTAGATATCGAAGAGTTGAAGGTAATAACCTGTTCCTTTTCTTCGTAACTATATCACTGCTGACACTAAATATACGTTCTGATGCTGCCGATGAGGCCGGAATTGCTAAATAGTCTCGTGCGATCCGTGATATAACTGGATACTAATACTGCTTTACCTGCCAATATTTAAGGATATTAGTATCACGGTCAACACCATTCTCTTTAAGCCATCGTCGCCACTCAACTTCCTCAATATAAGGCCCACGATGCTAATACATCTCGTCGTCAGAATCAAGTTCTCTTAGAGTCGTTAGCTGCTCTGTTTCAGCAGCAATAGTAGCTTTAATAGCAGCAACCTATATATCATTCTCATGGTCTTTATACTAGTTATAGCAAGCTACGAACTATGCTCTTGCCCTATCTCGTTTCATAGCGTCTATACTATCTAGCATATAAAATTCGTATATACTTAAGTTAAATCTTAGATCATAGATAGTAGTAATTAACGAATGGCTTAAGCCTTAATTTATTATAAGGCTATAATAAGTATCTAACTTATTATATAACGCCTTACATGCTATGCTAATTATAGCTATTATTAATAGAGCATTTTATATCATCTTAAGCTTACTTAAAAGCTATAGATAGTATAGAATATAGATGTTTAATGTTAGATAATTATCTACTTAAACTTACTCTACTAGTTTAACGAATATCTTAAAGAATGCCTTTAGTCTATATAACACTTGTCATTCTATTAATGTAATGATAATATACTACATACTTAAATCCATCATTTATAAAGCATATATAGCATTAATTAGCTACTTAAGCTTTAAAGCGTTCTTAAGCATATGATATGTTAAGTTCTATTATATAGGCATGTTAAGGGACATTAAAACTACCTAAATACCTATAGTAGATGCTTATACTTTTAATGCATCTTTCTATACTTAATGGTTCTAGAAGATATAGATATGCTAACGTAGTTTTATAAGAACCATTACTACTTCTTCTTTATTAAGAACAAAGCCTTAAGTATAAGCTAAGCCTTACTTAAGCCTATACGATTCCATTTGCTCTAATGGTATAGCTTTTAACATAGTTAAAGCTGCTTAAACTATAAGATTTATAATGTATGCTATACATTAGACGTGTTACGAATAAGGCTTGCTGCCTTATGTCACATGCTTCGCTTAGTGCCTACTCCTTGTATTTAGGTTATGAGCTTCTCTAAGGCTCTTCTTCTCTCCTTAGCTTGATATTCTCAGTTAATACATATTGGCATCTAACTTGCTCTACCTAATCGTGACAAGACGTCACCTTCCTTTACTATAAAGCTCTATGGTTGCTATATAGAAACGACACTCGTGCATGCCCCTATTTCAAATTCTACAAGCATTACTATATTATTTAATGCATTGTCTCTAATAACAGTAAAGACTCTATTCGTAATACTAAAGTCGTTAGTAATAGCTTAAAGCTACTCTATAAGATATTCACTAGAATAAATAGGCTCCTTTAGATGTATAATATTAAGAACATAGTGCTAGTAAACCCATTCGTTATTTATCTAATGAACAGTTATTATAGCGTGCTCTACGCCATTCATTATAGACTAAGAATCAGTTGTAAGTGATAGCCGTCTGCCCTTTACTACATGAGCCTAAAGTTCTATTTATAGCTTCATATACTGGTTGCAGAATGTCTTATGTAAATCCTACATTAAGGAGCTCGTTGATATAGCTAACATTAAATGGCTAAGCTGGTGAATAAGCTGACGAAACGAAGGCTGATTAACTAGACTCATTGGTAAGTTATTAGATACAATAAATGCGAGTAATAACTCTCTATATCAAGAGGCAAGAACTGAACTAGATTGTAGTCCTACTCGAGGAGTAAAGAATGCTTGGGCGTTTCGGGCTATTCTTATATTCTGAGTGCCCTGCGAACCCTGCGAACCCTGTAAACTCTGAGCGCTTAGAGCGCTCTGTAGCAATGAAGATCCTGGCTTTATAGCTTCGTATAATGTAGGATGCATGCTTTGAACATGCCTCCACAAATTACTCGTAATATTCCATGATAAAAGCTTTGGTTTTGGCTTGTATTTACAGCTGTCTTGCATACAGACAATCTTCATCGTTGTAGGGCTAGTGCTTAACAATGTTCTACTAAAAACATTCTTTAAGAACAACGGTGATTGAGTATTTGGGAGTTGTGGCTGTATTTGTAGTAATGGTAGAGCTATCGAGGGCGAAGACTCTAATGGAAAAGGGGCTAGTAGGCGCTGTATTTCCTCATATTCGTCACTTGGAACTGCTGATAGCTCGGAGTCGCTCATTCTAGTAGAAATATCAAAATATCAAGTAGTATATGAGTATATCTATGGATCTATTTCTACAGATCTATGAAGGCGGGGTAAGTAGAATCATCGTCGTCATCGTAACTTGGCATCCTTGGCGTAGCTTGCCAAGGACTCGAATAGTATTTGAGTCCTTGGCAAATACTCGCCGAATACTTCAATTATGGCCCGAATACTGCTCATCGCCGAATACGATTCGGGAGGCACAAATACAAATACTATTTTGGTGAACACTGTATATGTCTAGAGTCCATTTAGGACCAAAGATATGAACACTGCATCTCGAGCTAGGGAACGGTTAAATGCCTCACCATCCTGAAGACGTACAAGTATACACTTGTAGAGTCGATAGAGCTAGTCGACGAGGTAACTGAACTGGACAGATACGTTTTTGTTGTCCGCGGAAGAGTCGGTCAGTCAACCACTCCGATGGAAGCTATCCTATCTCAATTATCCAAGAGATAAGCATACTAAAGAGACGACATTTTACATTAACACAATTATCCTTTGTCAACAACGCGTCGACGCACCGAAAATCAACCTCCGAACCTCACGAAACACCAAATACCCTCTGGCGTCCGAGCTTCGAGGTTAAGGGTGGCATTACTTTGGTGGGCTACGAAACGTCTGTCGATGGCGACCAAGTTCGTGACGTACAAGGCAACGCACTACCAGGCTCTCTGAAACTCCAGCTCCGCGACCTCGGTCCGCAAGCCGATCTTGATCGACTCTACCCCGGAGCGGAGTTGGATAGAACAGTAGAAATCACATATGAAGATATTGTGGGCTATATTCGTGAAGCTGAGAGCGAGCAGGAGACTGTCAGAGACATCCCAGCACCCCTGACAAATATGAGGAAACGACCTCGATCCGAGTCGTCGGTGGATGGCCTTGATTCTGAAGATGAACGCAAGTATAAGCGCACAGAGAAAAAGACGGACGAGGATTCATTTGCCAAGGATGATGAGTATAGAATCTGATAACGTTCCCAGAAACTATTTCTTGGCGTCATCACAGGCTCTGCGGTAGAGCCCACTGGACAAGCCACAACATTTTAGATGGCGCAGAACCGACGCATCAGTGAGGCTAGAGGCAGCTCCTCCTCCTTTTTGACAGCATAGGCCATCTTCTTCGCCGCTTGTAATAGGCCAGCCGTTGCTTTGCACATCTCGCGGCGACTGTCTCTCGGTCGTGCAAGTATTTGTACCTAGCGTCAAGCCATTCGTACTGTTGCTGCCAGTGTGGCAAGACGTCTTGATACTTCAAGCGATTTATCTAATTGTTTGGCCCAGGATTCTCCACGCCGAGTGCAACCCATGGGAAAAGTTTTCTTCTGTGTGTCCGCGCCTTGAGCCACTTTCGGACTTCAGGTACGATGCAGCGATGCGGGCTAAGAATGGTGAGGTGAGCAAGGCCACGGACCTTTAACAAACTCCATACCCTAGGGTCATCCACGGAAGATATTGCATTAAAGTCAAGAAGGCAGAGTTAAAGCTTAGATATTCGCATAAGGCTCTAGTTCGTATAGAGGAGCTCAAAAGCTTCGTAGGCACAGTCTATGGTCTGCTGCTACTAGTCTCTGACGGTATCGTCATTAACATAGGATATGCTAAGAAAGCGAACTTTGTGTATGTTAGTAGCGTATCAACTAGGGCCCTCTTAAAAGAATGCTACGAAGGTTTTAAGGTCGCTGAATTCGAGAGCTTTGCTAATATTGATGTTAACCCACGTAGTTTCTCTATCTTTTGCGATAGTTAGATAAGGGTGATTAAGATAAATCAAACTCAAAATGCAGCATACAGACGCCACTAGATGGCGAGTCCTATGCACAGTAGTACTACTACTAAGCGATAACTACTAAGCACCTACGATCACATATTGTATAATATGTATAGCTATCTTAGTTGGTACTTCAACCTTATAACCGTAGAAGTTTAAGAAGCTATAGGCAGTAGAGGATAGGGTATTCATGTTGATTTTAAAGTGAGGAAGGAGAAAACGGGAAGAACTTAGAGTTTGGGCCAACCTAAGCAGAGAAACGTTCTGCTGCCCCATCTTGGATATAAACTCAGCTCTAAATGTAGCACTATGCCTTTCTCTATAGGATGATATAGCTTAGACCCTTTCCCTAGTTAGAGCTAAGCTTAGTTTAGACACAAGCCTAGTTGGAACTTAGTAGGGTGAATGGCGCTAATATAAACTATGAGATTAACAGAAAGGAGGATTTAAGTGAGCACTTATATTGTGGTATCTATTCTGCTACTACATCTAAGTCCCTCTATGCTTCCTAGAGAACCTCTTTCATCTAAGAATATAGGCCTCTATCTTCCTTTTCCTACCTCCTACCATTTGGAAATACCACTTTTCATAGTTGATTTAGCCAAGGCTAAAGTGACTTGTAGTATGGCCTAATATTCTCTTCTACCATCCTCTTAAAATCTCCTTCATGGACTACTGCCCCTTTCTTTAACTTAGCTAGTTCCTCTATCTCTAAAAAATTCCACTTATCAAACCTATAGACAACTCTTGATTTCTTAGCTAGCCCATTATAGTAGATGCAAATCCACAAGACTACCTAGAAGAACGATTCTAGATCATGCATAAAGGAATGTTTCTTGCTAAGGAGTACCCTAATGGCCATAAAAGCTCTTGTGCTAGTCTTGCTTTATGCTCCTAAAGGCTCCTCTTACTCTGATCTAATTACAAGGTTGAGATTAATGAGGAATGAGGGCTAGGAAGGGTTATTAACATCCTCATTCATTATAAGGTTTCTAATTAACACGTCATGCTAGAGCATGCTACCCTAGTCATGTAGAGACTCATATCCTACTTTAGTTAGCTAACGCACTATTTATCTCTATAAATATCCTACCTTTAATGCAACCCTCTAATGTAGCAACCATGGTAACATAAGAGCTTGCCTTGTATATAGGTGTGCTATAGTTATAGATAATGACATAACAGTAGATTTAGTTATGCGTTAAAGGAGTTTGCTCCCTTTTTGTTAGGGAGCTAGAGCAAGTGTGCTTCTTTAGTAGTAGGGGCAAGTTAAGTGAACTAGATGATCTCTTTTAGTTAATAGTATTAGTAGTTAATTAACCCCTCTAGCTAGAATCCATGCTAGACAGTTTAAGAGGCAACATTAAGCTTTCTACCTTTTTCTATTAGACAAAGTAGTTAGTTGCTTTTGAAATATCTAAATTCCTCTATACATTGCCTTAGACGTCATCATGCTTACTAGCTACATGTACCATCTTATGGTAATAATGCCTTATAACATTAACTACTTCCTTATCTATTGCTTCCTATAGCAGTTCCCCTTCCTCATCTCGTTCTAGATACTACCACAAGTCTTTTATCACTAGAGGTGCTCTTGTATCATCATCTACAAGATGTGCCTTCTAGTAGGTTGTTGCTTAGCTAGCAATGCATCCTGCCCATTTCATCGTCTTGTTAATCACAAGATGCTCTTTGTGCCTATAGCACATGATTTCTATGTATCTTTCTCCGTCTGCCTCTAGTATGGTAGGGTTAAAACCTAGCTGTGTTTTGTTCATCTAGAGATATCCTAGTACTACTAACATGAACTATAATCCATTCTAGTTGATGTCAAAAGGAGAGGATGTAATTCTACCTAACTAGTTAAATTCCTAGAGTCTTATGTGTTAGGAGTCATGTAGAGCAAGTCATGTAGTTAGGGGTAAATGGAATAATAAATCTAAAGAGGAAAGGAAAGAGAAGTCTAACAACAGGAGGAGAAGGTGTTTATATACATAACAATGCTTCCTTAAAGTAGAAGTACAAACTAAGCAAACATCCTAACTCTTATAACAATGCTTTATAACAACACTCTATAGTATTCATAACATTATAATAGACCTATAGAGTATAAAGCCTAGTATAAAGCAGCAAGTGTCCTAAGCAAAGAAGACCTCTCTTGTATATCTTGCTAGGTTATACTATGTCTTTAAGAGCATATTACTAGCTAGTTTGCTTTTAAGCTCTTCTATAACTAGAATCTTAGACTAGTGACATTTAGAATTATCCTTAGCATCTAGGTTATTAATGAAGCTAATGTCTAGCTTATGCTCTACTGTTAAACCTTCTAAAGGTTAGTTAGGTTGTGCTAAAAGTCTTTATGGAACATTTCTATAGTCTGTTATAAAGCCTAAAAACTAATCAATCTTCTCTATAAACCATTTTAAGACTTCTAGCTCTTTTGCTTCATTAGGCTAGTTACACTAGCTGCCTCCATTGCTAAAAATGGGTTCTCCTCCCTCCTAACATTATGCAAAGACAGCCTAGGATATAGAGTCTAGCTCTTCTACGTCTCTAAAGAACGTGTTATAGAACCTAGGCACCCTAATATAAAGCAATGACCCTAACTCGTCCTTTAGCACATCATCTACATATTTCCTATGCTCTAAAGAGTTAACAATGCTACTTGTAGCATTAGACTAAGGGGTTTGATTTAGGAACAGTAGTGGTTAAGAAGGGGGTGTAAACTCTGTTATAGTAGCATAAGCTTTGTCCTAGATGATATCATTAGATTGGTTATTAATCACAGCTTTTAAGAGAGGTGTAATGTGTTTGATGTTAAAGTCGTTACTATTAACTACTAAATTAAGTCTTAAAAGATCCTTAAAGAAATTTTTGTTTCTACTGTTTAAGCATAGCATATAAGAGGTAGGAAGGACTAGTAATGCAAATGCATAATTAAGTACTAGACTTTAGAGACCTACATCTGTTAGAGAAAGAAACTATGTAATCTACTATAAATACCTTTATAACTAATGTGCTACAACCTGTCTACTAAAGAAGACACCCTAAGGTCCTTGCATAAGGTGTTAAATAAGTTGTAAAACACATTTAATCTATCCCCTATTAGTTTGCTTTTAATGACCTCTAATCTAGAGAGGTTGGCCATAGTAGGAGAGCATTAAGCTACTTAGGCTCTAGTAGTAATGAAAGTAGGGAAGTATGTAGAGTTGAAGTTAACTCCATTTAGCAGGTTAGTAAATAGGGAAAGATAGAAAGTTTCAGATGCTAATGTCACCTTAACATGGTTAGGGGTGTAGAGTGTTAGAGAATTAAAGAATGGACTATGACTATAATAGGATTAAGGCTTAGAATGGGAGCGTCTTTTAGCCACACACAAGCCACACCAAGCATTCATAGACCTACTCTAGGGGCACTTAACAATAACCCCTATAGCTACTAGAAATAATGCTAAGTCATTAGATCTATTAATGATGTTAGCCTAATGTAGCATAGGTAGACAGATGATGATTATAATGATTACTATTTAATGTCTAGTAGATCACATGTATAAGTACTGTTATAAGTCACATAGAGTAGAGTTATGTAGATAGTTGAGATGGAATAATAAATCTAAAGAAGAAAGGAAGAAGAGAAGAAGAGAAGAAGAGCACTAATATACATAGTACTTATTCTATAAGCAAAGAGTAAATACCCTACTAGCCCCTACATTTATAGTAACACTCTATAGTAACACATTCATAACACTACCCCCCTCTTTCTTTAGCTAGATCTCCTAATCATAGTAAAACAGTCTTTAGCTTATGTGGGTATTAACGATGAAATGCTTGTGTCACCTTAAGTACATAGGTAAAGTTCTCTACTAGGTACTATTCTAGATCTATAGGGTAATCCTTCCATTAAACTCTATAGTATAGCTTTTTCTAGAGTAGCTTTAAATCTAGGATGTATTCCACTTCCCATTCATCTTTACCATTTATTATAATAGGTAATGGAGGCTTAGTGTATTATCCTTATAGTACGTTATTAGGATCTAGACATAGAAGATTGCTATGAAAGATAGGGTGGATATTCATGCTCTAAGGTAGCTCTAGCTTATAAGATGTAACTCCTACTTGTTCTAATATTATAAAAGGTCCTATCTACTTAAAATCAAGCTTCTTTAAGGGCCTCTAAGTGTGTATATTCTAAGTAGATAGCTAGACTTTGTCTCTAATTTAGTAGTATAGTAGTAGTTTCTATGTTTAATTTATAGATTCTTCCATCTAGGATTAGGAGAGCATGGTTTGATCTTATAGGAATTCCTAAATCCATTCCATTTATAATGCTATATCCATAGGCTCTTAGTCATTCTAATGCTCTATTAAATCAAAGCTCATTTGAGGTTCAAACCCTCTATTAGCAAAGAATGGACTTATGGTCGTTGTTAAAGATGGTAGGGCATTTAATGCAAATTCTACTATGCATAAGTATTACACCTAATTGTCTTATAAGTAATCTACATAAGCATGAAGGTAGCGTTCCATTTCTCCATTAAGCCTTTTAGTTTATCTATCTATTTCTAGATGAAAAGCTATTAAGAGTCTTATTTAGATTTTTAATGTTCTATAGAGTCCTTTCTAAACTAATGTAACAAACTATAGTCCTTAATCTAATATAATAGTATCTAGTAATCTATGGTGTTTCTAAACATGTCATAATAAGAGCTAGGCTATAGCTTCTATAGTAGTGCCTTCATTTCCTATAAAGTAGGGGATATAGTGCTGTTATTTAGTAAGTTAACATACTACTACTAATATAGCATTATTCCCTTTAGATAATAGCAATCCTATGACAAAGTCCATTAATATATCCTTCTATAAGTGCTATGGTATTAGTAGTAGCTATAGTAATTCATTATAAGTGTCTTGTAGGAGCTTAGTTTGTTAATAGATATAACAGTTTAAGATGTATTGTTTTATTGTCCTTTCTATGCCTAGCTAGTAGTAACAATCCCTTATAATGTAAAGTGTCTTTCCTATCCCTAGGTGGCTAGTTAATAGTTTATCATATACCTCTTGTAATAGCTTAACGTGTATAGCTTCTAGTATCCAAACTTTGGCCTTGTATTCTAAGAGCCCATTCTGTTCTTTATAGTAGGCTAATGTAACCTACTTACTCGTTTGCTCTTAATCTTAAAGCTTCTATAGTGTCTAGACATAAAAGGGGTCTTATTCTTATGCTTTTAAAATAGATTCTTTAAACGATAGCTCCTATGTTTGAATTAGGGCTATAGTAATAGCTAGATTAAAGCATGAGGGTAGTAATAGTATTTAGAGTTAGTGCTTTTGTCTATTATCCTCATCATTACCTTCTAGCCTATTGCCTAGTCTATGAGTAAGAGCATTAGCTTTCCCATTTTGTTTCCTAGGCCTATATGTAATCTTAAAGTTGTAGTTTATAAGTAATTCAGCCTAGTAAGCCTAGCGTCTTATGAGCTTCTTTGTAGTTATGAAGTATTTAAGGTTCTTATGGTCTAATAATACTTAGATAGGTAAGTTAGTGCCTTTAAGTTCTAGTCTCTATGCTTTAAAATAGCAAATTATAGCTAATAGCTCCTTGTCATATATCTTGTAGTTACACTTAGCTAGGATAAGCTTTTTTAAGAAGAATGCTACTAGGTGAAGAATGCCTTCATCGTCCATTTAAGAGAGGACTCCTAAAGATATGTAATCTAAGGAATTAGCTTTAACATAAGCTATCTTATTCCTATTAAAATGCTTTAAGACTAGTGCTTCTATAATAGTCTTCTTCATAAGTTTAAAGGCTTTCTAATAGGCTTGATTCCATTTAAACGGCTAGTCTTTTTAAGTAAGGAGTGTTAATAGCCTTATGATATTTAAGTATCCCCTTACAAACCATTAATAGAAATTACAAAATCCTAAGAAGGCTTAGACATCTATAACATTCTAAGGTATAAGTCATTCTAATATTATAGCTATCTTTGCTAGGTCTATGCGTATTCCATTAACCCTTATAATGAGTCCTAAGAACTTAGTCTCTTAAACAAAGAATTTACATTTCTTAATGTTAGCTTATAGACCTACTTCATAGAGCTTTTATAAGACCTACTTCATGTGAATAGTATGCTCTTCCCTATTCTAGCTATAAATGAGAATATCATCTATATAAGCTATTATAAATTTGTATAGGTAATCCCATAGTGTCTTGTTTATAAAGCGTTAAAAGGTTATAGGCCCATTTATAAGTCTAAAAGGTAACATATGTAATTTATATAAGCCATAACAAGTTTGAAATGTAGTAAGGTCCTCATCCTCTTTAGTTTACATTCGTATTTAATTAAAAGCATGTTAAATATTAATCTTTATAAGATATTTTACGCCTATGATCTAAGTAAGTGTCTTATTAATAAGTAGTATTAGATATTAATCCTTCTTAGTAATAGCATTAAGCTTTCTATAATTAACATAGAAGCAAAGACTACCATCTACCTTTTTCACAAACAAGACTAGGGATGCAAAAGGGGCTATGCTTGTAGTAATGAAGCCTTTTAATAGATTCTCATTAATGTATTTACAAACCTAGTCTAATTCCTCCTTTAACATGTTATATAAGGGTGTGTAGCCTAGCTTTACTTCCTCTTCTAGAGTAATGTAATGATCATAAGTGTAAGGACACAGGGCACCAGCTCACAGTAATAGCATATGGGAGTGCGAGTCTAATGGGTTGCTGGTGCTATCCTATAGGTCTACTACGAAGGATACAAAAAAGATGAAGGGGGAGCTACGTAGGTGCAATCCCTCTAATACACGAAAGGGGTCCGTCTCGGATAACCGGCCTTAGTACCTGAGGCGTGACCCGCAACTAGACCGTAACAGCCCCGACCTCGATCCCCTGAATATCGTGGTAAGGAGGCATCCTTACAATAAGGGTAATAAGGTAGTAATATATCTACTACCCTTTTTAAGAAGACATCTAAAAAGTCATGGAACTCTTCTAGTAGAATGGTTCTTAGATTAATTTCTGTTTAGACCTTCTAGTTATCTTGTTCATAGTCTTAATATATATCTGTCATTACTACTATAAAGACCTATGCCTTGTTCTATCTTAATAGGAATCAAAAGGGTACTGCTCTTATTATAGCAATAGAGCATCTACCTTCCTAAGTTAAAGCTAGTGATTGGTTTAGGTTTCCTAGGCTAGGACCACTAGATAGGGCTTCTTTCTTAGCCTCTAATGCTTAGCCTTTTATAGAGCTACTACTTTTTGTATTAGTTCTAGTATTACTTTTTATATTTAGATCAATTCTTAGTTAGCCTTAACAAGAGCCCCTTTATGATTATAATGTCTACTTATAAACTAAATGGCATCATTAATCATATCTAGTACTACTCTATGTTACTTTATCTAGGCTTTTCTAAGAATAAGGGAGTGCTTTCCTAAGGTGGTGATAAATAATGAACATAGGTATTCTACATAGTCCTAGACTTATAGGCAAGGGTATATAGCATAAGTAATAAGAGGGGCTACTGTTCTATTAAAGCCTTAAATAGGACGTGGCTTTAGAAGCTCTATAGGTAAGATGCCTTCTATTTTACAAATTCGTTCTATGTTAATAGCATTTATAAAGTTTCCTCTAGTAGCTCTAGTATTAATAAGAGCTTATCTTTAATTTTTAATTTTCCTATTATATAGGTAACTATAAATGGAGTATCTAGATCTAATCTAAAGCTAGAGGAAGAAGTTGTAATTCTTGCTATCATGACACCTTTAGGGATGTCTTGTCTAAAGGTTATTCTTTTCCTAAAAGTGTAGCATTATAGGTGCTAACTTCATGGACTTAAGCATTCTTAGTAGGACATTTATAAGCTTAGTGTCTAGTTTGCTAGCAATGGAAGTAGTAGCCTTCCTACATTAGCTTCTTAGTTGTAGGGTTCTAATGTAGTATATGATACAGTCTTAGGGGTCTAAAGCTAGTAGGTAGGTTTATAGTTAGCTACTTAGCCTAGCTTTAAGAATCTTGTTACTTTAAGGCTTGCTAAATAAATCAAGGGGTAGTATAGGCTTCTTAGATCTAAAGTTACTAAATATTCTAATTAATTAGTAAGTACTTTTATGCTAAGGCATAAAGAGAGCTTAGGTTTATCTCTACTATTAAGGTAGTCTATATCCTAGTATTAACCTTATAACAGAGGTCATTAATAAGGGTCTCTTTAGAGTAATCTAGTTTAATGGTAAGTCTCTAGAACTTAGTCTAAAAGGTAACAAAGTTGTCCTTGTTTTAAAAGAGCTTTCTATAAGCACGTTATATAGTGAAGTAGTAGTCTAGATTACTAAAAACTCTGTCTAAGACTTCAAACATTTCCTCTATAGTTTAGAACTTGTTCTAAGTAGATTAGAGGCATAGATTAATGTATAAGGAGGCTTTTCTACCTAGTCTACTTTACACATAACCCATCTAAAGGGCTAGAGTAGGAAAATGGTCTAGGTTTACCTTAAGCTTCATTTTCATCTTAATGCTCTAATCATCATAAGCTAGCTCCATTCCATCTATGAGAATAGGAGGGTCTAGGATCTTAGTAGATTTCTAGTGTAATTCTCTATTACAAGTAGTGCTGCTTTTTAACTTCTCATTTTTAAGATATTTCATAACAGTAGCTTGTCCTACTATTATCTACTCATGAGCTTAAATAACCTCCTATAGCTAGCTAATATTATCATTATATATAGCCTTCTCTTCTTGACTCTTCTAGAGGATAGTATTATAGAGCTAGGTGACAT
>KV454746.1:3984-37995 GCA_001662585.1 Pseudogymnoascus sp. WSF 3629
TGACGATCTCCTGCTTAGTTGTGACACATTAAAGCTTAGGTACAATCCCTTTATATGTTTTAGGAATAATAAGAGCTTAATGGTGGAGCTGTGGCAGACGAACTCTATCTTATAATAAAAGCAACCCCCCTGCAAATCAGGAAAGGGAAACACGTTGACGTTAAGGAACCATTCTCAACATGACTTCTACAGTAATTCTCAAACTTTGGTTTAAAGAGCAAATTAATCTCACTATTCCCGTTTAGCAAACATCTTCTAGCTTTTGATTAAATATGCAAAGCATCAAGCAGTAACTTATTCGTATTGTCGACTAAGTAATCTCCCTGCTATAGTAGCCCCGTTGCCTAGTCCACAGCTCTATCTAAGATGTTGATCCGTCTGGAGTAGTACTCAACAATCTCCAAGCGCCTCCTTTGCCTATACAAGTCGAATAGACGTATCCACACCGCTATTGCCTCATCGACTCGCCCGTAGCTCTTGTATAAGTTACCGGTACGCATGGCGCAGTACCCAACTCTATCAAAGTGCCCCTCTTGGCAATAAAAATCGAGTAGGCGTGTCCACACCGCTATTGCCTCATCGACTCGCTCAGAACTCTCGTATAAGATGCTGATCCATCCGGCGAAGTCCTCAGCTTCATTCCACTTTTTGCTACCGAGAAAGCTGTCTTGAATACTATGATAGAAAGCAAAGATGGTTTCTACGTGGTTGGGAAACCAATCTAAAGATTCTGGGAACTTAGAAAGCCGTGTGTCGTGCAACTTCTGAACATCTTTGAGAGAATCTTCCGCCTGGTTTTTTATGAGTATGATGATTGGCTGATAATGCCTAAGGGCTGCTTGTCGTGAGTTGCGAGATACCTGAAGAAGAGGAGGGATAAAGTATTCAAGCTTTGAGCAGCAGTCTGGTATAAATCGAGGTTCGAAATAAGCAAAATCCCATATACAGAGCTGTAACTCAGCTGGCAACTGTAGGAATAACGAGAATTGAGAGGGCATCTTCTGCATTATATGTATTTGACAGCATTTTAATGACGGCAAGGACGAAGCGTTTTATAAAGCAGGCTGAAAGGCTATTGACGGTGAGGCGAAGCTTGTTCTGCAAGTTAGAGAGCCTTGTCATGAGTAGTGTAGAAATGGAAGGGAAGTAGCGTCGTATCAAAGCCACTAGATTATTTGCTTGCAAAACTTGAGCTTGAAGTATAACTTAGAATTGACAATAATCAGCTCAGATCTACAACGTCAATTTGCACAAGTATCCGTTAATGGACCCCACTAAGATAGTTAACTAAAAAGACACTCGATTTGCCTTTTACTGTAGCCTCATGAGACTGCTAAATCTTAACACTTAATTCCGGCCATTTATGGACCCATCTTGACATTCTAGGCCACAGCGCGTACTTCCCTTAACGCATCCATACAGTACAGTACTTACTGTTTGATCTGTCTCGTTCGTGTCTTCCAAGCACCAAATTGGACATTATCAATTAAAGGGGCAATTTTGGCACCCCATAGTGACCTATACACGAGGTCGTGTGACAAACTTGCAGCCACCTTTGAATCCATGCGTGCATTATTGGCTCACAAATCAAAATCCCAAAATATCGAAACAGTAACCGTGTAAGCCCTACTTAGAAACAGTCATGATTTGAATCCGTTTCTACGGGCTCATGCTCACTCTTGAAATTTTGTCTCGAGGTTTCTATCATGACGAATCAAGAGCCTTCTAGCTAACATCGTCTCTCCCCAGATCACAAAGGATCCCCATCTTTCACCTTGGGCTTACCTTAATAAGGAGGAATTGCTGATGTTGAAATTGAGACGGTGTCCTCAAGAGACAAACGCTTCTGTAATCCAGTCTGCATCGCCATAATTCGAATAAGCTTTCCAAATTACTAGTAACGATTTCCTCAGATGGCCAACAATCTCAACGTCTGTGGTGTCTCCTCCATAGAACATTATCAAATCTGCAAGCTTCATGACGACAAGAGAATAGCAAAGTGCTCCGGAACCTTGAAACGAGGTGGAACCTGCGCCAACAACGCCAGAGGCCCTCTAACGTCTGGTATCATGCCTACATGCAAAATTCATCGACATCAACTGAAGGTGTCTGCTTTTTGCAAAGCACTAGCAGCTTGTGGTTATGAGTGCGGCCGACTGTTCGAATGGAAGCCTCATGGGTTCCAGCTTTGCTCTGGCCACTTCGAAGATACGATGGCCTGCTACTTCTTTAAGATTCCTGTCGAAATACGGTGCCGCGTCTATCGCTTTTTACTTCCAGATAGAGCTATACCTGCTCGATTTAGGAGTTCCGAATACCTTAGGACCGACTGGAGGAAAGTTCATACAGCAATCCTCTGCGTCAATCATCAAATCCATGAAGAAGCTACAGAATACCTCTATCGTACTAGAATATTCAACATTGAGGTCTCTGAAAATACTTTGATCATGTGCAACTTACCAGACAAACTACAATGTGTACGTTATTGTTCATACCATATTTATTACGTGCAAGAGCAGATTCAGCTAATGTATCTTGACCATTAGCACCAAATTGTTATCCCGACAAGGGAGACTGATGTCAGCAACGGAGTATTTTATTCAACACCTACTCCTTTCTTGCTCCTTCCCACTATTGTATATAAGCCAGCTGGACCCATCTGGAACCCGCAACTTACTGAGAGATATTTTGCAATGATACAGTCTTTCAGGATCGAACTTCTGTTTCATCACCCGATAAATTATTTATCTCCCAATTCGTCAACCTTAGACACCGACAAACAGAGACTTCTTGTATCAAGGCTCGCTCGCTATAACGACCAGTTACGCAGGTTAGTCGAGAGACTTAGGAAATTGTCCCTAGTTCGTTTGGAAATTACCATCAAGTTTTCCAACTCACACGTCGAATCACTAAGTTTTCAAGAAGCGTTTATCGCCTCGAGGGATCTACTGAACCCATTTCGATGTCTTTGCAACGTTGCTAGACCACAGGTAGTTTCTATCACAGCAAATGACCCCCGAAGTCGTCAATTTGCACCGATTTTTCCTAGCCGCGTTTCCTCTGCTGAAACTAGGGCTTTTGCCAACAACCTCAACAGCTGGTCCAAAGATCTGTCAAGTTCCCAAGCATCGTTAAAGTGTGATCAAGTGCTTGAGGCTTATTGGAGACTAGAGAACCTACTGTCTAGTATGAAAGAACACTGTAAATCTGAACCGAGGTTTTTCCAGTTTGGAGAGTTGCTCCAGGCTGCGAGGATAGCACGAGAGGCTAACAATCTTGAGCACTTCAAGAAAATCTGGGCTCGGGTTGTTGCTATCTGGTTCGAGCATCTAGATGCCCAAAAAAGCCTCCAATCCAATGTGACGCAATCAATTGATGCCATTGATGGTATAGTCAATAAGGGTTGTTAGACCATTGAGGTTGCTGGGACATGCTGAGTCAGGTATAGCTCATTTTCACTCTTTTCTGTAGTACAAAGAAGCTCCTCCTCTCCTCTCGCTTTTGAGAGCTTTCTGGCCTCTTCTATCACGGTGGCATTGTTCTTCTGCAATCACATCGTTGAGGGCATGAAGATGCTGCGGGTATGAGAGGGAAGCCAAAATTGCATCGGGATAGATGGAAAATGGTAGTTTATGTCAAATGAAGATCAAAAATGCTGGATTCATGTCGCTTCTCATTGGCTATATCAACGGTGTTCTATGTGACTGACGTAACTTTGTAGACAGAGACCCTATTCTTATTGCGTACTTAAGTCAAGAAAGCCAGAGATAGCTTTCGACCTACTGTACTGTAGAATACATACATGACACACTCAGTGTTATTGAGAAGAGAAACAGTGATTGGGAATGTGGGGATAGATTTGACCCTGACATTCGTTTGTCGAGGCGCCGATTGTCGACAAGGTGTAGGTTATGGACCCAGAACTGAAGGCCAGATTCAGCTAGCCGACCTTATCTGCACGCGCACCACGGGTATCACACCGCAGAATGCTGTCAAGCGCCGCGTTCAGGTCGCCGATCTTATGCTGGCCCTCTGTAAATGTTGTGAGGTTCCCTCACGACACCGTCTTCGCGTCGGCATTCCTCTTCCACGTATCGTCAAGGCAGAGCCCCCTGAGCTCGGACCTCTCGATCCCTTTTTCACCCTTAAATGCAGCAAGCAGTGCCCATTCTGCATTGGGGATGAATCGAAGAGCTACGAACAGAGGATGGGCGAATTTTGCCGCCTAGCGACGATGATGAATCACGTTGAAAACATTCACCTTAAAGGACGAGATCCGAAGGCTAAGATAGAGTGTTGTCCCAAGGGCTAGTTCTCGAAAAGTTTGAGTATTTCAAAAACCACGTAGAGTTGGTTCACAAGATCAGAATTCGAGGATAATGAAATGTGCTTGAGCCGCAGAGGCTAGGCGTGGCAGGGTCATGGTCATGGCTTGGCCACAGAATTCCATGGCGGTCAAAGCATGATATAGTGTTAGAAATGAAAAGGGGCATGATACCTTTGTTTTGGTCTGTTTTAGATTTGGCGTTTGGTTCTCGTATGCGAATAGACCTGGATCCCATGAATTGTTTGTCTCATGGCATTTATTAGGTAGTTACTAGCGACAGAGACTAAGCATAGATATATTACAGAGTATGAAGTCTGTATTTGACTGCAATAGCTATGAACCGTGTTGTATGAATGGTCAGCATTCTCATTCTCAAAAACCTCATGTCTACCCCACCAAGGGTCAGCATTCTCGCCCTCAGCATCATCGCGGCACTCCAGATCAACCATATCCGTAGCGTCAACTTTATTCTTCTCCATTGCAAACATCACCGCCAGGTCATTCTCATCCATCGAGTACTCTTGAATCCTCTCTCCGCGGTAAAAATCCTCACCATAATTTCTATCATCCACCCACTTCTCATCATACTCATTGTTATCATACATGTGATCCTGTTTGGATGCTCGTCGCCAAGGATGCGCTGGCTGCCTCTTTTTGAGAACCTCTTGTTGCCCAGCACCAGCCTCATCGAGCTTGCCTTGATCGCTAAGCGTGACGGCGAGGTTAGACATAGCAAAAATTGTTTCTGTACGCTCATTGCTAAGCGCACTGCTGCTTTTTTAGTACCTCTTGCTGCATTGCGGCTGCTTCGTCGAGCTTTCCTCTGTCGCTGAGTGTCTAAATCATGTTACGTACAAATATGCACAGTCGCATTGGCGCCATTGTAGGCCATGAGGAGCCTATGGGTACATATTAGAGCATCCGAGGAGTGCGAAGGTGGTCCACAATTAGAGATATCGCTGTTTCTGGCTCAACCCACGTGGCGTGATGGAACGGAACCGCAACGCTTCTTTGAGACGCCTTACTACTCCTCTACTTTCTCTCCATTTTGTGCATCCCTGCATAGATATTCCATCTATGCGGTAAACTACGAAACTGGCATCACACCTTGAACACTCTGCAGCTAAATTTTAGGCCCACAGTTTCAAGCAAACACCTATCACGGTAAGTGTCGTCCTCAATCAGGCGTCAAAAAATAGCGAGTTATTAGGAGTAATATTCGGCTGAAATCGGCCGAAATCGTCACATCAATATTATGAGAGGGCGTGTTTTGGATCACGAAGATGACATTCTTGGCTCCCTACTCGGGCGCCGCTCTACTGTTCACACTAAGCTCACACTCTACCAAGGCGTCTGTTCCTCATTTCCGGGGGTTTCTAATCTCTTCAATGACGGCAGACACCTGCCACAAGTACGCCGCGCCCTCACATGTAGACGCAGAATAGCTGTGCTAACGAAAGAGCTAATTGGGAAAATCTTAGTTAGGGTGGGCTAAACGGACACACCGATTAGAGGCTACAGATAGAATAGACCAAGTACATCAATGTTGACTCGTTCAATATCGCTGACGCTAAGTGCCCGACCCTGATCCTCAATGTCCCTTATGATTGCTAGCACCAGAAAAGAAGTCATGCGTGCAGTGTGGCCTACAGAGTCTAGCAAGCCCATCTATAATTTGTGAAGGACGCTATAACATCATCTTTTGATATAACGTTTCGTCGTAGTCTTAACCCTATGATTTTAAGCATAATTCGAGACCTGTGCAAATCTAGGAATTATCTGAAACATAATCCAGACAGGTTATTTATCATCTATGTATTTGTCGTCCACGTCATTTTCGTCTACTTTAGTAGTATAACCCCTATAAGTTGAAATCTCAGCCACGTATACAAGCGCCATCATGTTGGCCATCTTTGCCATTTCGTCCTCTTTGGCGGTAAAATTTTCCTTCTCCTCTTTTTTATTGGTCATTAGTGGCTGCTTTACTGAAGTCAGTATCTAGTGATAGTAGATACCCTGTTGCATACCTTTTTTAATTCGTCAATCGAGGTTGCAGACTCGGCACATAAAATAAACTGAGACGCAGCACCTTCGAGCGGCCAACGTCGAGTATCATGAACCCCCATAGATCCGGAATACACTTCCTCCTTATTCATCAATGCCATCGCTACATATCCAACCCCCTTAATATCTTTATCGGAATTGCGGCTTGAGACGAGTTTGCAGCAGCATTCCTGGCGCGCTACTTAACGTCAGTACAGCTCGCAATACTACTTTGAAACCAACCTATTCTGATGGATCCCAAGGTACCTATGAGGATATTCGTGCACTTAATTGAGCCGTGCTCTAAACCCATCGAGGCGAGGTATTCTATAGCGTCTAGAATCTTTTTACGTATCAGCATGTGTAAGACACCTAAGAGTCGACTAACCGGTCTGAGTATAGCCTTGAGTTGAGATTCAGTAACATGGGCCGGACTCGTAACCAAGTTGCTAAGAGTAACGGATAACCTCCCCTCCTTGCCTGGAAGGTCATGTTCGAAGACGAAGTAGTGAGCATCTTCAGTAGTAACGCTGTGAAGAAACTTTATAAACGTATCATGTTGTACCAGTTCTAGCATCTTAAGTTTCCGGTTAGCGTTCCTAGAAGAGGATTTCTTAACAGCAACCAAGACGCCACGACGGCTGGCTATAATGACTGGATCTTCAAGGAATAGTGTGAAGTGCATGGTGAGGCTTTCCGACGGCAGCGAATCGTCCGTCTTTTCTGATCGTGTGGTGTGAGGCCCTTCATTAGGTTCCTTTTGGATAATGGACTGAGATGGTGGGCGTATTTTCCGTGGTGGTTCACCACCCTGACCTGCCCACGTTCTCTTCCTCAGCTTGTTTGAAAATTCATTACCAGGTGATGTCGGAGTTGAGGCTGTACCATTAGAACCATATTCGTCGGAATCCGGGGTAGCTCCTCTAGGTGCACGAAGCCGGGAATCAGGGGTAGCCCCTCTAGGTTTACCAAACCGGGTATAACTCCTCTCTAAGCTCATGCTGCAGCTACGTTCCCGTGATTGTATTAAGGAAAGAAAAAATCCCCCTTCAAAGGGTTAACAGCGTAGAGTAATAACTGTCAGAATTATAATTGCTGGTAGTGTAGGGGCCGGAAACTGCACCTACTCCATTTTGTGCTACTCGGTGGAGCAGAGGCCTTGAAAGCTAAGAATCCGCATTAGAGCCAAGCAGGTCTAGCTAGCAAGGGTTGCAAGTTTTGATATGGAAACACAAGCGCTTGTCGAGGACTTCAGAGCCAATGCTGAGAGGAGACTCACCTTCAAAGGGTCCGCTCTGGTTAGATTCGAGTACCTCAGATGGGACGAGTATAAGAGGCTAAACGAGGAAAAGCGGACCCCAGATCCCAAACATATAGAACGCATTGTACGCATATTTCAGGGGGCGGGATGCCACCGGCTAGAATCGAGAAACCATATACCAGCTACCATTGACCAGCACCAACTCGACGCCGCTCTCAAGGACGCTCAATCGAATACGAGATTAAGTAGACTCAAGAACCCTCTCAAGGATGCTCAACAAAATGAGAAATCGGATACTGGCATCTCATCGACTAACAATGCCAATCCAGACCATTACCCAGAGCTCAGCATTCCTGGTGGCGTCCAGTGTCTCCGCGGGCTGCATAGGATCGAAGCTGGAAAAGTGTATCTCCATACGGCAGATAAATGGTGGGTTATTGATCTGTATCTCTCGGGAATCAGCGACGAGCTGAAGATCAAGCTAAGCGAGGAGTACGATGACGCAGAGAGACCTAGTCAAGGCAAGATCTATCGCAAGATCCGCGAATATCAGTTCTTGCCTCGCCAGGCTAACAATCGAGTTTCTCCCGCCACCTGTGTACGCCTCGAGACGCGCTGGTGGACCCTCTTTAATGCGAGCAAGGAGAAGAAGCTCCGCAGCCTCTTTCGGAACTGCACAAGAAACCGCATGCTTGCCGCAGGATTTGATGCCTTGAGCGGAATTCCAGGTCTCTTTGACGCTGGTATGATGGTCACTACGTTAAATAAAGTGATGGCAACAAGGGCTGACGAGGCTAGTAAAACTCTCCCCCTTTCGTTCCTTGCTTATTATTTTATTAGGAAATACAGCATTACTGCAGCCATATTTTATCTGTTTGGGTTGATTTCCTAAACAACGTCGACAATGGACTTCAGAGAGTGGATACGGCTACCGTTAAGGAGGTCGAGCTTAGGGCACCTGGGGTTTCAAGCGTGGATGCTGATTACCTTTACCCACTAATGGCCCGGGGTAGAATTTTTAACGCTTTCAGTCCTTCAGAACGTGACATAATATGGGGTAATATTACTCGATTTAAGGGCATCATACCTTCTCTGTCTAAATTTTTTCAGGATATGCACTTCTTGCAAGCTTGCGTTGACTGCATAAGGTGGCTATTTACTATCCCTGAAGATAAGACGGTATTTACGGCGTTGGGAGAAGCGTATCAATCTCTAGAGGATACCCAAACTACAGAAGCAGCATGTTGGCCCATAAGAGGGAATCGGACGCATCGCATAAGGGTTGGATACTTGCGTATGATTATATTTGCAATGGTACACTACAAAGATATGTCCAAGGCACCTGCGGGCAAAAATTTAAAGGAGATGCCAAGGGCTAGAGCTGATGCGGAGGTAATACAAAAGTATGCTTCATTTGCTAGACAAGAAGGCTTTAGCTCTCCGGAAATTAAGAGGTTAACGGAAAATTTTGAGCCTCTAAAAGTAATAGATGATAAAGCACCCGCTCCCATCACCATCACAACTGGCCCAGGTGTAAAACTTAAACGAAGGTGCGGCCTCCCACACATGGACACATTCAAAGCAGACAAAAAGTATTTATCTTTACGGAACCTATACGAAGAAAACAATGCGACTGGGGAAGGAATTACCTCATTTTTTGCTCTTAAATCTTGGTTCATAGCCTTCTTTGGGCCATTGACAGGACCTGTTACAGACATAGAGAGCCGCGACCGACTACCATCCCCACACAACCAAGAAGCCATCAAAGACCCAACTGATATAGAACAGCATCAAAGCAAAAGCAAGGATACAAATGCGGATAGAGATATAGATATGATGGGCAGCGGTGATGTGGTGCAAACTAAAGCGAGTCCCACCACTTCAGAAACAAGGGAGAAAGCTTTGTTTGGTGAGGACTGTCTAAAAAGTGTTGATTTAACTCCGCTAATTTGAAAAATAGTACCCATGAATTCTACAGGGCCAGGTCGGGGCAGTGAAATTGGAAAGAGCGTTTGTATTAAGTTTGTGGACCTCGAACGTAATGTGGGCTCAATGATGGAGCAGCCGCTAGAGAACAAATGGAAGCATGCAAACAGTCTCCTCGTAGAACAGGACGATCCAGAGTCTCTTGTCGCGCAGGAAGTTGCCAAGTATCTGAAAATGGGCAAGAGGGTTTGTGATCGAAACGCAAAGTATATTCCAGCAGAGGAATGCTATAGAGTGGCGACCAAAGAAGAGAACGAAAACACTCTCTTCCTAACTCAGGATGTAGGGGAAGATAAGGTCATGGGAGAGGTGAATTCTTTCCATTTTCACTATAGCCTCAATCCGTCGCCTCCACGCACATTTAGCAATGCCTTTTTCGCGCCACGAACGGAGGGAGCAGATCCTGAAATAAAGTTAGAGCTTGGGGATAAAGTGGACTTCACTGGACTTCGTCCACATGCCCCAACGAACGAATCAAACATACTACATCAAGAGCCAATGGTGAACACACCTCCTGGACAACAACAAGACGGGGAGGAATCAGACAGCGTACTAAATAAAGAAAAGAGAAACGCGGCTAATGCCCATATTTATAATCCTATGACCGTTATTTGTTTGAAGAAAGTAGTAAGAAGCTCGTACAATCCTAAAAAGCGCCGAGAAGAAATGGAATGGGAAGACTTTCCACCAATACACGTGTCTCCCAAAGACCCAGAGAGCAATGTCATGGCACAGATGGGGCATCTGTTTCTGGCGGCCAACCTCACGCCTCATAATAAGGATCTTCGGAGGTTAGCATACCAAGACTGTTACAGAGTTGCCAAAGCCGATAACGATCACACACTGTACTTAATGCCTGGGGACCAGGGTTTGCCCAAAAACCAAACCTTAGTTAAAGGAAGTCCGGAGAATCACAGAGATAAGATAGGGGCTGCAAGCGGTGAAGCTGAGAGTGACAGAAAAGTTGGGCTAAGTTTTTATAGTGATGAACCTCATCGAATTAGAAAGGAGCCAAAACAGATGAGGAAAGTTGATGACTCTATACACATCAGCCCAGCTACTATCAAGAAAAGGCCTAAAAAAGAGCCAAAATCAAGGCGCGTAGAAGACAAGTAAACTAAGAGCTTACTCTTGATTGCACGAGCACACTCTGTACTTAATGCCTATGAATGAGAGTTTGCCTGAGAACCGAGAATTGGTTGAAGCAGACGCAGAAAACCACAGGGATAAGACCGGGGCTATACGAGGTGAAGGGACGGCTATAAAAAGTGCTAGAAAGGTTGGGCTCAGTTTCTACAGCGATGAACCGCATAGAATTAGGAGGGCGCCAGATGGGATGAGGATAGTTAATGACTCCATACGCAGCAGCCCAGCTGCTATCAAAAACCGACGCAAAGCAACGCTGAGACACGTAGAATTATGAACATTTTTAACATACCAGTGTCAATTTTAGCTAGCTCGTACTGTACTACTGTATCTCGTTATCAAGTACAGCTTATTTTTCATTGCAAAAGGGGATTCTGCTATACGTACCATATCCGACCAAGCTGGTAGCCTCAGCATCGGCCGACCAGATCGAAAGGAGCTGGCCTTGCATTTACACCAAAGAGCCAGAAATGAACCCCGATACAGTCACTGGCGGAATTGGCGCAGGATGTCCGATGTTTTGAAGTATAGCCAACATTTAAATCCTATCCTAGCTTACATCCTCTACTCCAGAACATAGCACATGATATTCAGATTGCTGCAACGACTCAATGAAAATGACACGAGCGGCTATGAATAACCTCGCTAACACGCTCAGCGATCGGGGCCAGCTCGATGAGGCAGCCGCCATGCGGCAGGAGGTGCTCGAGAAGCTACAGCGTATCCTCGGCGACGAGCACCCGGACACGATTAAGGCCATGAATAACCTCGCTAACACGCTCAACGATCAGGGCCAGCTCGATGAGGCAGCCGCCATGCAGCAGGAGGTGCTCGAGAAGCGGCAAGGCATCCTCAGCGACCTAGACACGATCACTGCTATGTCCAACCTCGCCAACATGCTTAGCGATCGGGGCCAGCTCAACGAGGCAGCCGCCATGCGGCAGGAGGTGCTCGAGAAGCTACAGCGTATCCTCGGCGACGAGCACCCGGACACGATTAAGGCCATGAATAACCTCGCTAACACGCTCGACGATCAGGGCCAGCTCGATGAGGCAGCCGCCATGCAGCAGGAGGTGCTCGAGAAGCGGCAACGCATCCTCGGCCACGAGCACCTAGACACGATCACTGCTATGTCCAACCTCGCTCTCATGCTCAGCCATCAAGGCAAGCTCGGCGAGGCAACCGCCATGCAGCAGGAGGTGCTCGAGAAGCGGCAGCGCATCCTCGGCCACGAGCACCTAGACACGATCACTGCTATTTCCAACCTCGCTCTCATGCTCAGCCATCAAGGCAAGCTCGGCGAGGCAACCGCCATGCAGCAGGAGGTGCTCGAGAAACGGCAACGCATCCTCGGCGACAATCACCTGGACACAATTAGGGCCATGTCCAACCTCGCCCTCACGCTCAGCAATCAAGGCAAGCTCAACGAGGCAGCCGCCATGCAGCAGGAGGTGCTGGAGAAACGGCAACGCATCCTCGGCGACGAGCACCCGGACACAATTAGGGCTATAAATAACCTCGCTATCACGCTCGGCGATCAGGGCCGGGTCGATGAGGCAGCCGCTATGCGGCAGGAGGTGCTCGAGAAGCTACAGCGTATCCTCGGCGACGAGCACCCAGACACGATTAAGGCCATGAATAACCTCGCTAACATGCTCGGCGATCAGGGCCAGCTCGATGAGGCAGCCGCCATGCAGCAGGAGGTGCTCGAGAAGCGGCAACGCATCCTCGGCCACGAGCACCTAGACACGATCACTGCTATGTCCAACCTCGCCCTCACGCTCAGCGACCAAGGCAAGCCCAGCGAGGCAACCGCCATGCAGCAGGAGGTGCTCGAGAAGCGGCAGCGTATCCTCGGCGACGAACACCCAGACACAATCGAGGCCATGAATAACCTCGCCCTCACGCTCAGAGATCAGGACAAGCTCGATGAGGCAACCGCCATGCAGCAGGAGGTGCTCCAGAAGCGGCAACGCATCCTTAGCAACGAGCACCCAGACACGATCACTGCTATGTCTAACCTCGCTCTCACGCTCCGCAATCAAGGCAAGCTTGGCGAGGCAACCGCCATGCAGCAGGAGGTGCTCGAGAAGCGGCAACGCATCCTTGGCGACAAGCATCCGGACACGATCATGGCCATGTCCAGCCTCGCCATCACGGTAATTCTCAGCACCAAAAGGTAGCTAAACAAAGGCTGTGTTTATGGACATGTTGGAGGGCTAAAGCGATGAAAAATAACTTAGTCTGCTAATGTACTCTGCAAATTAGGAACATTGCACCACCGCGGAGCTGTCGTGCTGCTAAACGGGCTTCAGGCCATCAAATCTCACGTGATGTATGAAACCAAATGCCAATCGTGGGGTCGAGTTACCTCAGGCACTCAGGCCATAATCCAAGAGGTTTCTAGGTTACGAAGGATAAAGGTACTTCCGCTCCGGACCATGTAGTATTATTTAAGCTAGTGTCGTGTCAAGTGCTACCTCAGTGTTGTAAATGCCGGCCCCCGTAGTACAGAATAGGGGTCCCATAGAGCCACGTAGATCCCCACTCGGCATTGAAGCCGAACCGGGCTTCGAGGAACCCCGGTTGGCTCAACCAGACTTCGAAGGCTCGGGCAGTTCTACCAGGCTGGCCAAGCTGCCGCTTGAACCGTGCCGACTATCCAGGCCGGCCTACAAATAGTACGTAGGGTCAGTAGGTAATTAGATAGTTTAGTTGATTCTATTATACGATATACTGTACGCTACAGCCCCTATTCCGCCTGCATCACTTTGCCGTGCCAAAGTGATAAATCCCGTTCGTCACTGGGATCACCAGCCAAAAGCTGACTAATCCCCAATGCTCGGGTAAAACTCCAACACTCAGGCCGAAGCCTTTCGGTGCACGTGATTCTCCTCCATGTTTAATTAGACGACATCACCTTTGATATAGTATACATGCTGTGTGACAAACTACGTTGGTCTGCATGGCCTGGAGACGGCATGGCCTGGAGACGGTTTACAGGCGATGGACTGCGAGGAGTATATAGAAGTTTAATTATAGATACTGCTAGCTATATAAGCTACTAACGCATATAAGCTGTGAGCTAAACATGAAATATTGAGCTGACGCTGATTTTGCTGATATTGTATCATTTCCTGCTTTGTTTTCACCAATCACTGAGACGCTCATACTGTAGTACCCGTTATCTGCATTGAAACTCTCTCTGATTAAACACCTAGCCATGCAATGGCTGGAGATTTGCATCAGGAAGCCACTGAATTCCTCCGGATGAGCCTTGACAGGAGAGTATCTGCGTCGCTAGGCGGACACGTGGGATCAGTTTAGATGATGACACAGATTTGGTCAAGAATACGTGCTATAATGCACGTAAGTACTTGGTTAAGACTAACACACCGTTATGCTCACCTCCATAAAAGGCGATAAAGAATCCGAGGCTTGAATTAACGAGAACTCCATCGCTTCTGGAGACCACCCCCTTCCGCACGATGTGCCGTATTGCATTAAAACTTCTAGTATCCCAACAAGAAATTCCGAATTGTACTGGGGTTGTGGATCGTATTCGGCAGGTGAACTTTGATAATGCATGTCGTGGACTTGACGATCAGCAATAAGCAGGCAATTATGCGGGTGGCATACCAAGCTTGACATCTCCCTGCAGGGACAGGCGCACACTGTCAATGTGGATTTCGAAGCCCGGGAACATTTTCAACAGGTACGCCATGGCGTTAATAATCTATACAAAGCTCAGAATCTATTCGGTTGGTATGACTATAGACGTCACCTCTGAAACAATCGTAGCTATCTCCCACTCCTCGGGTGGCAACCTATTGAACTGGAGATCGAGAAGAGAAACGTCAAGATACTCGCTAACGATTATTAACCTCTCCTCGTGAAAGTACACATTGAGAATGTTGGCGATATTTGGATTCTGAACCCTTGATATCTCCTCCAGCATTTGCAACGGCTTTGGAGAGAACGACTCGCGCATAACGGCGAGGCGAGGGGGGCCCTTCCTATGGCACATGACCCTGCCTCGATTTGATTCCAGCTCATGAATGAATATATAATCTTGTTTTGGACTCTTAAATTCGACCCTTAACAGCCGTTTCATCTGCCATGGTGGAGCCGACGACATGATATCCTCGTCGCTCTCAAAGTAGAAAGATTTGGCCGTCGTCAGAGAAGGGCTACAATTGGTATCCATCGCGTAAAGATATCGCAGGAAAAGCAATTAACGGTTTGATCGGACATCCGAACATTTTTATGTGTGCTATGGGCGCAGCTTTTGGCTGCTGAAGGTGTGGCCAATATGGGGTCCGGTACCAGGTCAGCTGTATAGTACAAAATTACCCTTGTGCTTAGGCTCCCACTCAGGTCGTAGATGGCATCCACGAAAGTCTAATTTCTTATTCTCACGAATCTGCGATGGCAACTCCAGACAGACAGTACACCTCGAATATGATTCGCCCGCCGTATCCTCCGCCAAGTCCTCGCCCGAGTTCCAGCGTCTACAGCGACGATGCATCGGATATCAACACCATGACCTACCTACATCATATGGTCTCTGAGGAATTGACAGAGCAGGAACATCAGCTAATTGCCACTTATGAAAGTGAAAATCGGATGCTCGAGGAGGAGCTCGCACTTCACCGGGAGGCGTGGAATGGGACAATCATGTTAGCGAATACAGTCATACGGGCCGTTGCAATCATTAAAAAGAGTCAAGTCACATTTGATAAGGTTGTAGAACATGCAGAGAAAGACTGGCTGGCATTCTGGGGCATATATAAGGAGTGTCTAGGATCGCATCCACCTTGGATCTAGATACTCTCATTGAAGTCCAACGAAGGATAGTCAATATTATAATAATCCGAGTCTTGAATTTGCGACGACGATTGGCCGTAAAGTGGCTGTGGCGGGTTTGACGAGGGTTGAAATGATGCTGGAGGCTGAGCGGTACTTCGATCCTGGTTTGTCGTGGGGAGGTTATTCGATTGCTGGAGTCCATATTGATTGAGCTGTGGAGGGTTTGAAGAGTGAGGTTGAGACGAATTCCCATTTCGCGGCTGAGATTCCAACGCCTGCTCGAGTATGCTTGTGCCAACGGTTCCTAGCCTTGTAAGCCCTTCCTGCATCGCTGTCGTACCCTGTTCCGTGTAGCTGTAAACTGTAAGTAAATGTGCTTCTAAGATGGAGGTTGATTATACTCTTTCAAACCATATAATGCCATCTTTACATCCTCTATGGATGCCTTTAATTCTTCCAATCTGTCCACTATATCGTCGAGTTGCTTGTTGTCTAGTAATCTTGGAGAATTTTGAGGCACGATTCGATGAGAGGCTTGTGGATAGTACTGTGGTCGTAGACGTTGTGGGGACCGACGTTGTGGCGCCAAAGGATTATTGCTCGTGGGGTGCAGCTGCCTTTGTGCTGACCGAAGGAGGCTCTCTGCTTGCAGCCTTCGTCGCCTCTCAAGTTCCAACTCTCTTTGCACATGACCATATCCTTCGTGGATGGGGGGTCCACTGACATTCGACATATTTGCCATGATGTTCGAAATAAAAGTGTACTGCAATCCATAGAAGCCGTAGCACAACGACTCACGCGAAGTTATCAGAGTCGGCCGTCCCGCCTCAATGAAAACGGTCCCAACTTCGGGGGAGCGGGGTCTCTTGGGACAAGATCGAGAGTCTCGAAAAGCAAAGGTGCCAAAAATTGGACGGGAGCTCGGAAAGGGGTCACCACCATCAGAGTGTCTCCGTAAAGTCTAGCCCAAGCCTGGCCACTTCACTATACTTCAAAAACCAGATGCGATTTCGCCCCCAGGAGGGGATAGCCACAAGTGATCATGAGCGGGACATGGATCCCCCCCACAGCACAATGGGAGCATCTTCTAGCTACGCTAGATGTGAGGGACATGTCCCCCCAAGTGAAGATAGTACTACCTTTCGATTTTGGTTATCCCCTCGAGACGAAGTGGGTGAGCTGCGAGAGAGTACCGAAAGGTCCAAGCTCCAAATGCAGGGGATCATGCTGCGACCCCACCAGGAACATACAGATACCGGTTTTAGAAGCGATAGGCGCGCCACCAACAACTCCAATTGTGGACGATATGACACAAATCCTCTTCCCCCAGGTATGGACGATTATCGAGTGCCCTCTCCGGGCGGAGACAGACCTGACAGTGCTGTCCAAGCAAATCTGTGATATCCCCGCTTCATGTGGGCCAACAAACAAACTGGATTATTTAAAGCTCTACCATTCCATGGACGGGTTCGACCCAGATCAAAGCACCCATTAAGCTGATTCTAAGAAGCATACGCCCGTAATGTCTGCAATCGACACACATCCGAACGACACGCCGCTGTCCACAACACCAGAACAAGAGGTTGCCGTCTTTCGTGAGAAACCCCCAGGAGCAGGAAATAATCTAACGTATTTTAGTTTGATCAAAACCTCCCAGAGTCCAAGCGCTGCCAACGCCTACAAGAAGATCTCAGTTACGCAAATGCGCGTCTCCACAGCTACAAAGCTGAGTTGGAGCGCTCTGAATGCCTTGAACGCTACAGCGAAAACTTACGGAAATTTCTAGCCCAGATTGAGGAGTATGCCACAAATACCTTCAAGACATGCAGCAAGGAGTACACTACGAAGGTCGCTAAACTCTACACCGAGATAGCTAAACATGAAATTGAGTACTCGAAGCTTCAACTCGACACAGTCAACCTTCGGGAAGAAAATGAGAGACTGCAAATCGAAGCAGACGGTCTGGAGGGAATGAATAATCGCTATGCTGAGCACATAGAAGGCCTGAGGGGGCTGACTGAAATGTACGAATCCGAACGACATCCAAATCAGTTCGTTCAAGGGGTCCAAGTGGATGAGACTCTGCCTCAATATAACGGCAACTCCGTAACCTACGAACCGCCAACCCACAATCCGAGCAGTTTTATAATCAATCCAGACAGCCCCCACCCGCAGGAAAACGTCGATTACGGAATTGGTACCGCCGTTAACTCCAGTGAGACATATCCCGTCACAGCTACACAGGTCACCGAACCCACGAATGTACTGGTGCAGCTCGCGCCGATGTTTCCAATTTCCGCTGAGCGAAATTCCCCGTGGCCTATTGATGATAAGGGTGGAAATAAGAGGGGCCAAGGTGACGAAGGAGCGAAGCCGAGCAAAAAGCGCAAGTCAAAGTGATGGGTGGAACTGAGGATAACGGATTATGTGCTTATCAGATCACAATGGATGGCACGAGAATGAAACTATTACTTGTTGTCTTTTTCATCACGGCTGAGCTATGTGCATAGGAGGCCAGTTCTAGAACCCCCTCTATCCCCATAAAGTAGAACTAATCCCTCTCCGCGACTTCCAGGATATACTTTATTGCCACGGCTAGTGTATCGAACCTCTGGCAATGGATAGTCATCATCGTCATCGTTCTCGACGACTTGATCTGCGCAAGGCGGCCCTGCCGGACGGGCCACCTCGTCTCAGTCCAGTTGACAAGATTATCGACCTTCATCATGGTACGACTACGGCAATAGAAGCTTCTCGTGAAAGACTACAGGCATCGAAGGAATACCCAGAACCTAGCTCGGCCGAAAAGATTGAGCAATTGCAGCAACAATACCGTATTCGATATCACGAAGCAATATATTTCCGACAGATGGAGCCATCTAGGAGGGAATTTAAAGATGATGTGTCAAGAGTGTCAAGGCAACTTGCAAAGAGGTTACATAAGTTGGACGAAATCGACCGAAGTGTTGACCAGGAGCTAGCTGAACTCAGGGAGAGAGCTCCGCCGAGCCCAGTAGACAAGATTATTAGCCTTTACCAAGATTTTACTACAGCCACTCAAACGTCGCAAGGTTACGAGCAATGTGCAGAATCAGCCTCTCAAGAGACGATTGAGCAACTACAGCGGCAGATCGGAAGACTAAGTGAAGAGGTGGCATCATTCCGGCAGGCAGAACCATGTGTGAGTGAATTCAGAAATGAAGTTGCATTGGCTGCAAGGGGGCTCGAGGAATCAGTATCAAAGTTAGGCAAAGCTCAGCGAAGCTGTGAACAGAAATTGTATCAGTAAGCACCTCAGTAATTTAAATAGGGAATTCAATAGATTAATCTTTTAAATCCAACTGTAATATTATTCGATTATGATTACACGTTTCAGTAATTTGTTATGGTTAAGGTATATTTCCCAACTGCAGTTCGACATGTTAACTTGCTTGTGGTTGGCGATAGTCAAGATGTGCGAGGCAGGGAGAACGAAGAAGTTTGAGGAGATTCTACTGTGTTGTGTTGGAAACAACGACAAGTGGCTTACAGTATAGGAAAAAGGTATTGAACGACGGAGAGGCAAATTAGAACTGGTTTATGAGATGGATCCCAGTACCATGGCCAAAGATGCAAGACGCAATATTAGGAAATCTGTGCCGAGGAAGAGCCCGACTACCAAGTTATGACAGTGCGGGGTATTTGGCAAAGAGGATCAGGTGAAAGTGTGTGAAACGAGATCTGAGCTGTATGGAAGTGCGTGACACTCGAGGAGGTGTGGATAGGCCGACAAGGTTCGGAATTGGACGCTCTGATCGACAGATACCAAAGTCAAAAGGGGGGGGCATGTCAAAGAGGGGGGGACGACGATTAGACAATGACAAGCATTGAGAGCAACATAATGGACCGCCTGAACGACATGGTTCAGAAATGGACGCTTGATCGACAGATAACAGAGTCAAGGAGGGGGTATGATGAAGTCAGGCGACAGACAATGACAAGCATTGAGAGCGACATGATGGATCGCGTGAACGACATGGTTCAGAATTGGACGCTTTTGATGATAGGGAAATCCCAGTACCATGGTAGAAAGATGCAAGTCGCAAGATTAGGAAGTATGTGTGGATTGCCAACATGTGAGAGTGCAGGGTGTGAAGCAAGAAGAACCAGATGAGAGAGACACGATGGATCGCGTGAACAACATGGTCCAGAATTGGACGCTCTGATCGACAGATAGCAAATTCAAGGAGGGGGGGATGATGAAGTCAGGCGACAGACAATGGCAAGCATGAACGACATGGTTCAGAAATGGACGCTCTGATCGACAGATAGCAAAGTCAAGGAGGGGGGGATGATGAGGTCAGGCGACAGACAATGGCAAGCGTGAACGACATGGTCCAGAATTGGACGCTCTGATCGACAGATAGCAAATTCAAGGAGGGGGGGATGATGAAGTCAGGCGACAGACAATGGCAAGCATGAACAACATGGTCCAGAATTGGACGCTCTGATCGACAGATAGCAAAGTCAAGGAGGGGGGATGATGAAGTCAGGCGACAGACAATGGCAAGCATGAACAACATGGTCCAGAATTGGACGCTCTGATCGACAGATAGCAAAGTCAAGGAGGGGGGATGATGAAGTCAGGCGACAGATAATGGCAAGCATTGAGAGCAACATGATGGATAGCATGAACGACATGGTTCAGAAATGGACGCTTTTGATGATAGGGAAATCCCAGTACCATGGTAGAAAGATGCAAGTCGCAAGATTAGGAAGTATGTGTGGATTGCCAACATGTGAGAGTGCAGGGTGTGAAGCAAGAAGAACCAGATGAGAGAAACACGATGGATCGCGTGAACAACATGGTTCAGAAATGGACGCTTGATCGACAGATAACAGAGTCAAGGAGGGGGGAGGATGAAGTCAGGCGACAGACATTGACAACGTTGAGAGCAACATGATGGATCGCATGAACGACATGGTTCAGAAATGGACGCTTTTGATGATAGGGAAATCCCAGTACCATGGTAGAAAGATGCAAGTCGCAAGATTAGGAAGTATGTGGTGGATTGCCAACGTGTGACAGTGCAGGAAGTGAGGCAAGGAGGATCAGACGGAAGGGTGTGACACGAGACCGAGATGCATGAGAGTGGGTGTGATACTCGAGGAGGCGCGGATGGGCTGGCAAGAATGGATACTGACAACCATCGAGGGTGACAGGGGTAGGCCGTGTCACTGACAGGGTTCAAAATTGGACACTAGGCGACCAGGTCGGGCGATGGTTAGTAGAGAAGTGAGAAACGGCTTATAACAGGCCATTTCCATTGTGGCTACCCTGAGAGGGGTTCATTCAATGGCCAGGGGGTGGAAAGTCCCTTGAACCACCAATTGTTGTCTGAAGGCCATGCCGCGACCCAAGGCGAGGAGGTCTGAGGCGGACGAGAACCCCAAAAGCGAGGACCAAAAAAGCCGCGTAAGCAAGTACAGGAAGAGGTTGCCGAGTATGTATAGCAAGGCCGAAAAGTTGGCCAGAGACACCGATGTTCAGATGATGGCCCTTCTCACTGTTGACAAGAACGGCAAATGCAGAAGCTTTGCGGCGGGTGAACAGCGTAATTTGGTGCCAATAATGAGAGAGATAAGAGTAAGCCATCACTTCTCAGAATTCCCTGGCTGACCAAGTTTAAAAGGCAAAGTACCCTTCGGGCAATCACAAGTTCCTCAGGAAGCAGAAAGACTCTCGTTTCTGGAGAGTAGTACAGAATGATCCAAGCCATGCTAGCAATGGTACAGAAGAAACTGAACAGAACATAGTTGTTGGCGCTGAGGAGGACGAACAAACTTGGGGGTCGACCTCAAGTCCCCCAGTTACCCCGCTTGAGGAACCGGACAATGTACAACCACTCGAACCAAACGACGCCGATGGAACATCTGATACACCAGGGGAGTTAGAGGATGACTCCGTCGAAATACGTAGGGAGGGAAGGGATCTGAGGGCTGGATCAGCGAGAGATCCGTCCGATATTGGACATGATCATATGGCAGCCGAGACTGACGAACCGGATACAGCGGCGTGCGACAACATGTTGGAATCGAATCACACGCCCGTGAATTTGGACGAAGCGCCTGGCGCCTCAAGCGGTGTGACGGGAATGAATACTGACACGAGAGTGGATGAATGCATTGTGATTGATTTTGACACAGCCGGGATGCAGAGTGACGTCCGAGCAGACTTCAGCATGTTGGAGGAATCCAACGGACCCCACGCGACATTCCAGGATGACAGCTCTCGGCCTTCTGGAGATGGTAGTTTCGAGATAGTTACTTCGCCAATATCACATCCAACGCGTCCAGGAATGGATCTACAGCGGCTGCTCCGCGACTGGATTTGGGTTTTCGGAGCCCACTTGAACCCGCTGGAGCCGCGACCAGTCATCGCTACCGGAACCGCTTAGGTGCAAGTGATTTATGACTCCGCCACAAAGTATCGGGACGCGCCTTTACGCGCGGGAGTCTTACCAATTGAGCTATGAGAAAGGCACTAGTCGCGTCAAGGGTATAGATACATTGGCCGCCGAAATATTGTCAAGGGCAATTCATTTCGCGCAGTTAAGGGCAACGGTAATACCGAAGAGAATTGGGGCATACAACTCCACTTGCAATTGTATTGTGAATCTAATTTAGTTTTTTGCACGCCATGTTGTATCCTTGTCGTGATGTTGGTGATTCTTCGATTTAGTATATGATCGGCGGTCGCCCCGCCAATCGCCAAGCGAGAGGCACTCCACACTTCCTCGAAGGGTTTGGAACCAACATACCAAAAACTGCACCGCTGGGCTGTGTCTTTCATGGTCACAGTCGTGAAAGAGCAGACCTGCCACCCCAACACATTGCCAGCGGCCGCTGTTCGCGGTCGCAATTTGTAAACTGTCCAACAGTTGGACACAGCGGCTAGATAACCCAATGATTTGAACCAACATCACTAAAAATATACTGCCGGGCAACCAGCGGTCATCAATTATTGACGACGGTTGCTATTCGTAAAATGTCCAACAGCTGGCAGACAGGCGACTGCCAGAATAAAGAAGCTTGCAGCATTTAAAAGCGCCACCGTACTTGGTCCCAGAAACGTCAAAAAGTAAATCCCATTTTCATACCAACTACATTTGCCTATTCACCATGAATCCATTCGCATTACTATACATCCTTTACGGTGCGAAGGTTTGCAGCCAGGCTAGCATTTATTTCATCTGGCTGGTGGACTCGTCCTCTAGGACGATTGCATTTATAGCCGCAGCTGTCGCTGTTTTGGCAGTGTTTCCCTTCTTTCACATCATCGTCCATGTCATCTCTGCCAAGCCCCTCTCCTATCCAAGTTTCACTGTATACCTATGCGTCAGGTAGGTGCCCTTTCCTCACCTTATGTCTCCTACTGATGTCCTCTTTGTCTTCTGCTCGCAATCCTCTGGTTCCAGCCTACGCAAGATGGAGAGCAGCGGGTTCTTCCATTTGCGTTGGTTACCGCATTCGACCTCCTCGACCTCCTCATCTTTCTTTTTCAGCAGAAAATCAGTCATTGGCGCGATGCTCTCATTCCAGATGCAGAGCAAGGACACCCGAGGCCATACGGCAAGCACAACCCGTCGATGACACAAGCGAATACGGACGCTGAGCAGCCTCAGCGTAGCTATGTCAGTGAAATGCCCGAGCCATCACAGAGCGAGAGGCGCCGTCAGACGTTGGATGAACTGGGCTATAACATTAGTGCTCTTAATCGCGCTGGGAGGCCTGTAACCTCGATTGCAAGTGATCCTTGGAGCGGTGTAATCCGGCACTCCAGCCATGCTTTTGGTCGTGGCGATATCGCTCCAAGTGTTACCCGCAGTGGGTATGTTGGGAGACTTCCCACCATACAACAATCGAGAAGTGCTGGACTAAATATTGGAATGGTACAACCTGTTTATGATGGTCAGGAGGAAGGGAATGAACAAGAAGGGAATAGACGGGACGGATCCGCCATTTACAGAGGTGTCCACACCAACGGTGGTCCTGGGGATGAGACGCTGCGATGTTCACAGACACCTGTCACCGTCATATCCAGCAGCATACATCCTGCCTTCAGGCCCACACTCGACAGCACCTCTCTACAAGGTTCTCTTGAGGGTTCCGATACTCCTAGGCAAGGTCAAAGTCATCCGGGATACACAATGCCAGAACCATATGACCTTAACCCACCACCTGATATCTAAGGGACTTGTTTGTTTTAGTTAGCTCAGGGCGGCGTGTTGATTTTAAATTTACGTTAGCTTAGGGATATCCAAACTGGTTTTATTATTGCAAAGGATAGAGCTAACTTATATATTCTCAATTTATAATAAAATGCATCACGTCAAGACGTCATCTTCCTCATGCTAGCGATCTGCCACTACAAATTAAAGGTTCTGATAGCCAGGTTTTGTCCAAGGTGCCACAAGGGGTGGTGTCCGTTCAAACAGCTGGTGCGGAGCAGGAAGCCTCCGCTGTTGATTCTCTGCCGGAAGCTCCACACATGAGGGGTATGCTGGCGATGAGGGAAGCTCAGCAGTTCTGCTCATATCACAGTGCGATAGAGTCTCCCCAAGTGATCTACCGTCATTATCGTCATTCCATGAGTAACTTGAGCAGTGCTGTTCTTTCGTACACGTGTAATAATGGTAGTGGTGAGTATGGTGGTGATGGGTCTCGTAAATCGTGACAGCTGGTGGAGGAGATTTATTTGCTCTTATCTTCTCGACGCAGACTCGGCACAGACCCGGAGGCGGAGGAGGCTCATTTGAAGGATACTTTGCGTGGTATGACCGTGATCTGGGCTCATCACAATATACGCATGTGTACCTGTCTGGCTTTCCACCACCCGAGGGCCTAGTGCTCCATGTAGGGTCTCGAGCTCCCTGCTTTCGTGCCATTGATCCTGACCATTGTCTAGTCAACTCTACACCATAGAAATCAGGCCCCTTATCAGCCATGGGCGGGTAGGCGCCGTAAAATGGCTTCGTCAGAAGTGGCGCTTGACCCCAACTTTGCAGAAAGCAGCCGGATAGAAGAGAAGAATATAAGCCTTCATCGCCGAAATTCTTAGCCTTTATTACAAAATTTTAATATTTATTTTTGGATGTATTACCTCACAATCTTTTCTCTCAATTTAATATCCTGCAATGAGGTACTGTAAGCACACAGAGTGGCTTAACTTAGCCGTTAGAAATGAGGATGTGCTCCTTCAAAACACCGACAGGCTCCAGACAATCTTAGAGGACCTTCCAAACCCAGACGAACAGTGTCCAAGTCTCGTTGTATTTATTGGAAACCGATCCAAGGCTATTGCTATAAAAGGGCTAGCGAAGACTTTCTCTCCGCAGCCGAGGTATGGCTCCAAACAGTCTTATTATAATGATGAGTTACGCTGGGGAGAGACGAAAATCAGCGGTCGACGAGCACACGGAGAGATTCACCTTCACATCCACCCTCCAAGCGTCTTTAGCAGTAGGCCCGTTTTACTTGCTGAGGGGGACCTTCCAAGCACTTCGAAGCTGACACAGGCACTGGCCACAGAACAGTGTCATGAGACAGGAAGCAGGGTCTTAAACGCTAGGGACTCGATTACTCCAACTTTATCAGAGTCTGCTAACAGGATCTATTTTAAACTCCTTTCCCCTTTCACCGACGTATTTTGCTTCTTCGCTGATGATGTTGGGAGATTTAAACCCATCGTACAGCGTTTAGCTCTATGGCTAGACCTAGGTAGACCGTCAACCCTACCTAGGGCAACTCGTCCTAAACTCCTAATTGTGACTGAGCGAACTAATGCCAAAGAAGACGATGAGTCTGATTTAAACGTCTTTAAGAGGATGTTAAGGAAGGAGACGACAATGGATGTTTTTGAGCAATTCTCAGACATTCGCATTCTTAGCCTAGCTGCCCGTAACAAGAATCTCTCTAACAAGGCCCGGCATCGCGAACTGTTCGAGTGTCTACTAAATTTTTCTGACCAAGTACGAGAAGCAAGGATTAACACGCAGACTCTCTTCTCTGCGCGCCACTTTGCTGCCTTCTTCCAATACGCTTTAGATCACATGGTAACAGCTTCAGAAAAACCGTTCAGCTTTGTACATGCGTCACGTATTGAGAACCCTATATCGAGCAGCTTACAAGATCATTTGCTTCTCTTCCTCCAAAATATTCACACCCCTCAACAGCTGTTGCACTTTGCCATACCTATAATTGCTTCGAGTCTTGTTCTCGATGGTTACCCAGCTGACATGCATCGTGAGTTTTCCATTTCTAATAAGCCATTACTAACGTATATATAGTATTCAACTCATCAGAGGTTTTCCGTACCCTATACCAAGGCATCTGTCGCCATATCTGCCGCGTAGGAGCACTCGCACACGCAGGGTCGAAACACATGATACTCCCATCTATATTTATAAGATTGCTTGAAACTGAGTTTTCGAAGCAGGTAGAGGCGTTTGCTGGACTTTCAAACGTATCAAGTAGTGAGTGGCATCAGAAAAATATATCTGCATTTAAACAGAACTGGTCTGCCATTTACTCAGACCAAACATGTTTAATGTGTCTAATGGAGAGGCCTCAATATGGCCTTCCATGTGGACACATTATATGTGAAAACTGTGTCCGGAGGCATGGAGACGAGAGAGATATGTGGACATTCGAAATTCATCACTGCTTCCTTTGCGGCGCAGAGACGTCAGGTGTCAGCGTAAAAGTCATACCACCCACCGCTACAGTAAGACTCCTTAGCATTGATGGAGGTGGTGTAAGAGGAATCATCCCATTGGTTTTCCTACAAGCATTAGAGGAGAAGATGGGACTGCCATACCCAGTCCAGGGACATTTCCATTTGATAATTGGCTCAAGCTCTGGTAGAAGCACAAGAACTATTCCGCTTTATCTAATCTATGCTGACTCTGCTATACACAGGGGGGATTACAGGCCTAGCTTTGGGTCCTAAGGGATTGCCGGTAGAAGACTGCATATATATGTATGAACGATTAGCTCAAAAGGCTTTCAAGCTACACTCATACCTTCAAGCGATACTAGCCTCATTATTTACCGACGGTATCTATCCCGCCCGTAACTTAGAGGCGGCCTTAAAGAAAGTCATGGGGGAGGATGACAATATTCTTGACTGCTCACCTGCAACAGCAATGGGTATTAGAGTTGCAGTAGTTGCTTCCACATTAAAGCCAGAGCCCTTTCTCTTCACTAACTATAACGGGCTTGGGAATCGAGACGATAAGAAGGTTGCAAAGTATGGCATCTTGCGAGGAAACGCCCGCGTCTGGGAAATGTAATGAGCCCATCCTACTATATAAACATAAACTAACATGATGTAGTGCGAGGTGTACATCTGCAGCTCCAGGGTGAGGTTAGACAGTCTTGTTTTTATGTATTACTAACATGAGGAGTATATTTACATTAAAGAAAATTGCGGGCCTTGGAAAATTCCAAGACGGAGGCCTAACATACAACAACCCGACCAAGCTTGGGCTAGCAGAGATAAAGTCATTACGCCCTAATGATCCATCTGCAAAGAGGTCTGCTTTGAAGGTGTCTTTAGGAACAGGCAAGGCTTCCGATGATGATGCTGAACTTCACGGCTTCAGTTCATGGTGGAGAGATTTGTGGTTCTTCCGACTTTGCCGCGCACTTTGGTTCTCTATGGATGGCCAAGAGAGTAGCGACGCTATTTGCAAAAAAGAAACAAATAGCCACGATAAAGAGCTGAAGATGGGGACAACGAGACGGCGAGGTGAGTACTTCCGGTTTAACATGGATTTTCAAGGCCGCCAGCCCCGTTTAGATGATTCAAGCAAGATGCCTAAGATGAAAGCCCTCGCACAACAAGAGGTAATGCTTCAATCAACCCAGTTGGACCAACTCGCACGCTGTCTCATCGCAGAGTTTTTCGTTTTTGAGTTAGAGCTAGACAGTATCCCTAGGAAAGAGAACGGTAGGTACTCATTTACTGGTTATATCCTGTGTTGCCATAGAGCCGGTTCCCCTACATTTGATGCCTTGCTGGGACGGTTGATCAGGTCGTCAGCGGCGTTTCTCCTTCGAGGTCGCAAACTCCCAGGCTCTATTCAGGATCGCTCATCTCTCGCAAGAGATGGAAATTTTAGGAAGAGAGTATGCTTTGATGTCACTAGTAAAGACGACTTAGTTTCGCTAGAACTTCAGGAAAGAGGCTCAGAACAGTATAACATAAGTGGCTCTCCATTCTCAGTTAACTGGTTGATTGAAGCACAGGGATTAGGACGGCAGTTCGGATGGAAGGATGGCGTGAAGAGGAAGCGAAAAGGTAGCGACGATAGAACACTAAGAAAGCGCCGGCGGCTATGACTAAATTCTGTGACGGTATGAGCTGTTGTTAGCCTAATATAATTTGATGTCTCGATCAGCATGTTTGTCAAAAGTGATGTCGTCTAATTAAGCATCGGAAAGAATCGATGACTGGTGGCGACCGTGCTGATCACTTTTGGCGGCAGCGACGGAATGCCACAGTAGAATACAGTATATAGGCACAGTCGAGTAGACAGATAGATCAAATCACTAACTATTACTAATGGGGTAAACTATTCTTGTAACATCTATACCTGGGTCCAGGGACGCACCCTGTCACGCGACGAATCTATGCTTTAGGAGTCTCAAAAAAAAATTGCAAGTCTATGAAGTTGCTATAATATATCACTATTGTTTAGCCATTTCTCCTCAAGGAGACCAGTCAGCAGCAAGAAAAAGATTGCGGCTGATCATGCTGTCGATCGTTTCAATCACGCCACTGATCGCCGCTTCGACTGTTTCCCCCTTCTTAATCGCGACCACTAGAGTCTCTCCAAATCTCGGAGCACTTGGGGAAAGGTTCCATGAAGAAAGAATATGGCTCCAAGATTTGAAGACACTCAGAGGAGAACATAATGCAGTCCGGGAGTTAAGCCACTATTCTCAAGCATTGTCACGTGCGTGGCATAGAATGCGTGTGGCATAAGCGCAGGTTTCTCGAACTTTCAGTAGGCAGGCGCGCGGCACCATCGTGGTGCCTGAGCTCTGGAGCCCTGCCGCTTGTCCCCCCACAACACCATCAAGACACCATCACCACGGTAGATCACCACGGTAGGCCTAATATGGACAGAACCAGTCAAGTACTTGCACAAGGCGTTCCTCCCAGCGTGCCCAATTCGTACCATGCCCTTGCAGATCATGGTAATGTCTCTCGTTCTACCCTCCATTATTTTAGAGCTAGAACTAGATCCGGGGCCAGAAAGGGGTCATAAAGGGCAAGGGAAAACATGGTCGGAAGCGTAAGAGTGCTGCGCTAGAGCCAGAGCCAGAGCCAGAACTGGTGCGGATAACAGCACCAGCGGCGCGGATGATATAAGCGTCCAGGTTGCGGAAAATTAGATTGTTGCATCAGGAATAGAAATCATTGGTTTGTTCTTCAGTTTGAATCGATCTCTTGAGGTAGACCTCGCGACTAGTTACTGTGTATTGAAGTTAGTATTTGTGATGTTCTTAGCGTAATCGAAGTAGCAATGAGTTATCTCCTGCGAGTTATCAACGACCTTCTCAATCTAGACTCTGCAGAGCCTCCGAAGCCAGTCCCCGTTGCCCACCCAAAACGTCACGAGGAGAGGGTAGATGTAGGTCTAAACATATCCAAATAGTAAGTCCTAACTAACCTAAGCGTATCCATTTCCGTAGCTTGCATGTCTTCGGTATCAATGAATGGACGTTTGGCGCTCAGAGTGGTTGAGGATTTCCAAGTAAACGTGTAGTATAAAACATTGCTCTCTGGAGAGCTTGGCTGGGCAGAATACTCGAGATACGCGGTATTTAATGCTTCTGGAGTATCAAGCCATCTTTTCTTAAGAACCTCTGCTTTTAATTCTCCAGTCCTTATATCTATCTTTGTAGATCGCCATTGGAAAATCATGATGTTTATCGCAACTACTATTTATCAGCTTTCAGCTATTCTTAGGTGTTATAATATAACCCTTACCCTTTTGAAAACGTCGATATAGATTTCTAACGTCCGTCCATACGTAGCGAGAAACCAGACGTGCCGAGAAAAATGATAGGTACTTTGACTTTGAATATCTTAGTATCTATACACTTATCAATATATCCTATGATTTTGCATAAATTGTATTCTACAGCTACTCCTGAATACCCCAGACTGCTCCTTCGAGAAAATTATGTTTTCATTGCTGCCCTTGCGCCTGATTTGCTGAGGGTTTGCTTTTATGACGAAACAGACTTCCTCCACCACAGCTCAACCTTTCAGCTCTTACTATTCCCAAAACATATAAAACGATTATACCTGATCTCTAAGGCCTCACTACTGTGCGGGAGATCGTCATCAGCCATGTGGCAGCTGTGCGGGGCAAATTCATGAATGGTTGCTATGGAAATCAATACCTCGAGTGGAAGCGCTAACGATTTTTGGCTACTGTAAAATGCTCCCCACCCACGTGTCACAATGCAAACTCGCTTATGTCAGCATTTGGCGAGGCTGTGTGGCTGTGCTGTGGCTACTGCGAGGCTGAACTGTACCATACTTGGCGTTCCTCTGGAACCTTCCACGAGCCTGGTTTCGCTCCGTCCAGAATCATTCCAATCCCCAGCTTCATCATCGCCGTAAGTAAGTATGAGCGACTGCGCCAGTGAAGCCCTTTCAGAGGGCTTTCTGCCGGGAGAGCCTCGAACATTTGATGCCATGTCAAAGCGCAAGAATGTCCCTCTGTCTACCCTCCATCATCGTGCGCGTGGGCGACCCTCGAAAGAGAAAGCGGCCCAAGGCAAACAATACCTCACTCCGTCGGAAAAAATAGCCCTCGAAAAGTACTTGAAACTAATGTCTGACTACTCGTTCAGACAGTACTTTAAAGAAATGTAATGCTCGACCGCCAAAATCCAGATATCATTCCCTCACTTTCCTCCAAAACTGATTCCATTTACTCCGCCATTAATGGTCCCAGCTTGAAAGCCCAAGTTCTGCCCACTGAACGTCACTGTGGTTGAAGGGCTAAGATTCCCCGCGACTTTCGCGACAGATTCTTCCTGCGACTTGGACAGCAGCTCTGTCAGCAGCTTCTGCGACACTTTCACCGCCTTGAGTTCCCCTTCAAGTTGTCGCAATGTCTCAGATTTGCCTTCGCCGGATCCTGCCGCTTCGTCATCATCGCTGAGGTCCATGTCTTCCAGCTTGCTCTCCAATACTACCAGCTGCTTATCCGCTGTCGTAATGGCACCCTTAACCTCAGCCTGGGTTGTAGATATCGTCTTCTTGATCTCTTCCGTGATGTGGCTATGGCGAACCGAGATGTATCTGAAAGGCAAGATTAGCTTATCTTCTGTACCCTAACGATCCAACTAAGGTTACATACAAGTTCGCTATGCTGACAGCGGAATTAATGGTGAGCCTACAGTTTGAAACCTGCTCTGACATAGACTTGATTTGCGCTTGCTTGAAAAATCCCACATTTGCTCGGTCTTTCCATGCTAGTTGTCCATCTTCTGAGTGTCTAGTCCATCGCTGGAGGTCAGTTCTGAAAAGGTCACATGCTTGCTTGCAGTTGCAAATCGTCGTCTTTAGCAGATGGGCTAAATCTGCGCTAAGTAACTCCCATTCTCTATCCTCCACATCTTGCACTAATGCGAGCGCTATGTTGACAGAGTGCACCTCTTCCACTAGACGCTTGACAGTTTTGGGTGCATCTTTGAGCTGCTGGAGGTCTTCGAGAAGCAGTCGTGTACCATGCAAGGCTGCCACAGTAATCCCAACGACACTGGCAGTAATGCTGAGAGGATCAGACATCTGTGTTCATTGATGATGTTAGCTAGTGTGAACGTTAAACGTGCTAGGACTTCGAAGGTACGAACTAACTTAACAAAAGACTAACCTTGCAGTTGGGCCTTCATCGTGTCCAAAGCCCAATCTTGAACTGAGGGGTTGCCGTTCGATTTGATTGGACCGGAAGCCGCTTCGGCTGAACGATGGCGAACGACATCGACACGCTCAACTGCTGTTGACATTTCTCAGCAACACCACCCTAATGCGATGTCATCTGCAATAACCTTTGGTGACGTCAACTCCGGCTTCCAGGCTGGGATCGTTAACGGTTCAGTCCATGCCGAGTTTCATCAACGTGGTAAGCTGGAAAGGGTCCAAGCTGGCTGGCGCTAACGATGGCCCCGCTTTAGATCCTCTCAGCCTCCTCCCGTTTGCAACGCAAGCGCCGTTCAATTCCTACGACCACCAACACGAGTCTGCCTGCCTCCCTGGCACGCGCGTCGACCTTCTGCAGGAGATATATGACTGGGCAGATGGAAAAGATGGACACGATGAGCGATGCATCTTCTGGCTGAACGGCCTGGCTGGAACGGGAAAGTCAACAATCTCCCGCACCGTCGCCCGCAGATTCAATGAGCAGAAGCGTCTTGGAGCAAGCTTCTTCTTCTCGAAGGGTGACAGAGATGTGAGCCATGCCGGCAAGTTCTTTACAAGTCTAGCGGTGCAACTTGCAAAATCTATACCGTCTCTTCGAAAGCAGATCTGTAATGCTATTGTCGCGCGGAGTGACATTGCGAATCTTTCTTTCTTAGATCAGTGGCGCCAGCTTGTTCTCGGTCCCCTATCAGAGCTAGAGAAATCTCACCAGTCATACGTTCTCGTCATTGATGCGCTCGACGAATGTGAGGGTGATAACGATGTCCGGAAAATTCTAGAGCTCTTAGCTGAAGCACGATCACTGAAGACGGTACGACTTCAAGTCTTTCTTACCAGCAGACCCGAAATTCCAATCCGACACGGAATACACCGTATCCCGCAAGCCGACCACCAAGACTTCATACTCCAAAATATACCGCCGGCAATTATCAACCATGATGTGTCTCTATTCCTGAAACACAACTTGGGTACAATCAGTCAGGAGTGCAGTCTTGGCGCAGACTGGCCAGGCGAAGAGATTATAAGACAACTGGTTCTACACGCTTGTGGCCTCTTCATTTGGGCGGCAACGGCATGTCGGTTTGTCCGTGAAGGGAGGCGATTCGCACGCAGGAGACTGGATACAATTCTCGGAAGCAGCAGTAGCACTGTTTCCGCACCAGAGAAACACCTCAACGAGATCTACCTTGCTGTCCTCAAGCACTCGGTCTCCTCAGAATATTCGGACGAAGAGAAAGAAGAGGTATGTGATATGTTAAAGCATACACTTGGAAGCATAGTAGTGTTGCTCTCACCTCTTTCCACATCTTCATTGAGTAAGCTATTGCACCTTCCAAGAGAAGATGTCGACCAGTCATTTGAGGACTTTTATGCGATCCTTGATATTCCAGAGGACCCGACTCACCCGCTCCGCCTACATCACCCTTCATTTCGCGACTTCCTCCTCAGCAAAGATCGATCTATGGAGTTTTGGGTGGATGAGAAGGAGTCACACCAGATCTTAGCTGCTGGCTGCATACGGATAATGTCCCAGACACTCAAAAAGGATATTTGCAAAATGCGTGCTCCTGGTACCCTAGCTAGCCAAGTTGAGACCAGTTGGACTGACGATTGCCTACCGCCTGAAGTTCAATATGCATGCCTGTACTGGGTTCAGCATCTCCAGAAGAGTGGCTCTCAGGTTCATAATGGCAAGGAAATTTACCAGTTTCTGCAGGCTCATCTACTACACTGGCTTGAGGCACTTGGGTGGATGGGCAAGATATCCGAAGGGATCCAAGCAATATTGTCCCTAGAGGCTCATGTTTCGGTAATGTATCTATGTATTATTTATGAGTCTAATTAACTTGTTCTTAGGTTAATGAAAGCCCTAGTTTACATGCATTTATACATGACGCGAGGCGGTTCGCTGTATACAACCGATCAGTTATTGAACAGGCGCCCCTTCAATCGTATTGTTCAGCCCTTATCTTCGCCCCAGAGAAGAGCATTATCCGAGGAACATTTGAGAAGTGTATCCCTACTTGGATAGAAAGAGAGCCTAGAGTTCAAGCGCATTGGAGTGCAGCACTCCAGATGCTTGAGGGCCACTCGAGCTCAGTCACGTCAGTCGCCTTCTCACCCGACGGCAGGCAAGTCGTCTCGGGCTCTTACGATCAGACGCTGCGGCTCTGGGATGCAGCGACAGGAGCGCCGCTCCAGACGCTCGAGGGCTACTCAAGCTCAGTCGAAGGCTACTCAAGCTCAGTCATGTCAGTCGCCTTCTCACCCGACGGCAGGCAATTCGTCTTGGGCTTTGACGATGGGACGGTGCGGCTCTGGGATGCTGCGACAGGAGCGGCAATCCGGACGCTCGAGGGCCACTGGAGCTCAGTCACGTCAGTCACCTTCTCACCCGACGGCAGGCAAGTTGTCTCGGGCTCTGGCGATGGGACGGTGCGGCTCTGG
>KV454746.1:38836-55014 GCA_001662585.1 Pseudogymnoascus sp. WSF 3629
AGGAGCGGCAATCCAGACGCTCGAGGGCCACTCGGACTGGGTCAAGTCAGTCGCCTTCTCACCCGACGGCAGGCAAGTCGTCTCGGGCTCTAAAGATCAGACGCTGCGGTTCTTGGATTATGCGACAGGAGCGCCGCCCCAGACGCTCGAGGGCCACTCGGACTGGGTCATGTCAGTCGCCTTCTCACCTAACGGCAGGCAAGTCGTCTCGGGCTCTAACGATCGGACGGTGCGGCTCTGGGATGCTGCGACAGGAGCGGCAATCCAGACGCTCGAGGGCCACTCGGACTGGGTCATGTCAGTCGCCTTCTCACCCGACAGCAGGCAAGTCGTCTCGGGCTCTAGGGATGGGACGGTGCGGCTCTGGGATGCTGCGACAGGAGCGGCAATCCAGACGCTTGAGGGCTACTCAAGCTCAGTCATGTCAGTCGCCTTCTCACCCGACGGCAAGCTGTTACCAACTTTACACGTGTTCAATTATTGGCTAGCGGAAGGCACCACGAACTTCCTCTGGCTACCTACTGATTATCGACCTACTTGTGAAGCTGTTCGGGATAAAGTGGTCGTTTTAGGACATTCGTCTGGAAGAATCTCATTTCTACAAATTAAGCAAGAGTCAAAGTTTATTATGTCAAACTAAATAATATGTTAGTGAACAATGTATGAACATCCTAATATATCATCCCTTTTCGTTTTCATCTCTCTTTCATGGAGTATTCTAAAGGAGCCTGTAACTTTATAGTAATGTAATTTTGCCACTCGGTTTCTAGAATCTACTTGAATAGTCGAGTACTTTGGGTATTGTCCATGTAATGGGTTGCGCAAGGGCTTTACTGGCGCGGTCGCTCATTGCTTACTGACAGGTGAATATGAACATATTAACAGGAACGGTTGAGTGGCAGGTCAGCAGCGACCGACAGCAGGCCGCTCGTGGAAAGTCCCAGAAGAAGGCCAACAGTTCAGCCTCGCCAGCCACAATCCTCATCAGCCACACACAGCCTTGCCAAATGCTTAAATAAGCGAGTTCACATGGTACGGCGTGGGGTTGGTTGTACACTAAGCAAAAATCGTTAGTCGCTTTGACTGGAGGTATTAATTTCCATGGCAACCATGCATGAATTTGCGCCGTACAGCCGCCACACAAGGCTGATGACGATCTCCCGCATTGTAGTGGGGCCTTAAAGCACAGATAAGACTCTCTTATGGGTATTAGGGGTGATAAGAGTTCGTGGTGATGCTGTAGCTTGAGGGGTTCTATTATACTTCGAATTGACGCCCTCTATAATTAGGTGTAACAGTAATGATGTGACTGTAAATTTCAGAGTAACGTTAATGTCTGACCTTGGAAATCATGTTCGAATTAAGTTTGTACCCTCACTAGCATTTAGTATCGCCCGGCAACGTTCCACGACGGATAAAGCGATCAAGCCTCCAAATAAGAACTGGCCTTGGGGCTTCTCAAAGCGTCATCCAGCACTCAAATCAAGAAGAGTGAGAGCGATGGACTGGAAACGTCACGATAACAACATCTATAATAAGATCACAAACTGGTTTGAGGTGATCGGTAAGGTATCGCAACCCGGCCATACTGCCGGAGAATGTCTACAACATGGACGAGACAGGAGTCATGTTATGCATGCTCGGCTCCGTCAAAGTCCTTATCAATAAGGACGATCAGCGAGACTACAGAGGCGGGGGCGTCAAGCCAACGTTGGTGACCGCCATCGAGTGCATAAGCGCGAACGGTAGGTCTTTATTACCAATGATCATCTGGCCAGCTACTACCCATCGAAACAACTGGACCACGTTCCCTACCCCTGGATGGCACTATGCATGCTCCGAATCTGGGTACACCGACTCCAAGATTAGCTTAGAGTGGCTCACGCGTGTCTTTGATCCCCAAACTAAAGGACAGGCTAACCAGAAACAACGGGTACTGATTTGTGACGGCTTTAGTTGGATCCCAGATCACTTGATATAATATCAAACCCTGGTGCGACCCTATTCTCACACGATGGTGCGACGGCACACCAGGCAACTATATATGTAGAGCTGTAGGAATAGGTAGAAGAAATATCACACTTGTTTCCTAGTTCTGAGCTTCAACTGCTTTGGGACGCACGAGACCCTCGAAATGTTGGAGTTTTCTTTCGAAAATAACATAATCCTATGTCGACTCCCCTCTCACACCTCTCACAAGCTCCAGCCCTGTGACGTCGGAGTCTTTGCCCCCTTGAAGGCAGCCTATCGCGACGAAGCTGAACGACTATATCGAGTTACAAATACAGTTGGCAAGGAGCATTTCACATCTCTGTACAGCCCTACGAGGGAAAAAGCGTTCACGAAAAGAAATATCACCGCTGCATGGGCTGCAAGTGGTTTGTTTCCGTTCAACCCAGACAGAGTACTTAGAACTATACAGAAGCCCCTCGCTCAATTTACCATTCCGCAAGCTGGTGACATGAAGGTGGGTCTGCAGGATGAAGTACTGAAAACGCCTGTGACGCTAGTGTCAGCAGAGGCTCTTACGTCGCTGCATAATTTGATCAAACAGGATGCTCATACGCTTAATGAGACGAGTACACAGCGCTAACAAAGGCGTGTACTGAAGCTTGCTAATGCCGCCCAAATATCCTTTGCCGAAAATGCCCTTCTCCGAGATCAAAATCAAATCTTGACCATCATAAGCAATGAAGTCAAAGTTCGCCGATCGACCAGGTCAATAGTACTGGGGAAAGCCAAGGTGATGAGCTATGAGGACATCGAGGAGGCACGAGCAAAGCGTGCTGCGAAAGAGATAATAAAGGGCAAGGGAAAACGTGGGCGGAAGCGTAAGAATACTGCGCTAGAAGCAGGTGAGCCAGAGCTAGAGCCAGAGCCAGAATTGGCGCGTTCTGCGAAAGAGGTCATAAAGAGCAAGGGAAAAAGTGGTCGGAAGTGTAAGAGTGTTGCACTAGAACCAGAGCCAGAGCCAGAACTGGCGCGGATGACGGCACCAGTGGCGCGGATGATCTAAGCGCAGGTGCGGAGAATTAGATTCTTGCAAGAATAAGTTAGAAGTCATCGCTTCTTTAAGTCGTACGGGTCTCTTGAGGCAGGCCTCGCGACCAGTTACTGTGCATTAAAGTTAGTCTTTGTCATATTCTCGGCAAAATGGGAGGGAAGTAGCAATGAACCACATGTCTTCAGATTGGGGAATATAATATCTAGCTTTGTAGGCAGGTCTGGAAATACAAGGTATTCTCATGTTGCAACTACAGCGCAATAGTGACTTAATCCCAGAAGTCCTTCCCACCATACTTATTCCCAACCAGAGCCTTTCCACCCACCTCCACATTGATTTCATCATACTGGTGAGATGCCCTCATCGCACCCCAACTCCAGTCACTACTGTAAGTTACTCACATAACAGCTTCAACCCTTCCTTAAATCCAAAAATGATTATTTTTCCCGATGACAGTCCTAATACGATAATTCTGTTCCAAACAGCCATAGATGTCGGTCGATATTCAGGAGGAAGCCAGAGAGTTTTCTCCTTCCCCTCTATGACCCAATCATTTGACACAAATAAACTCTGCTCCAACCTACTATCTGGCGAGAAGGCCACTGAGACGAACCAGTCCGAATGGCCCTCGAGCGTCCGCAGCGCCGCGCCCGTGGCGGCGTCCCAGAGCCGTACCGTCTTATCACCTGACCCTGACGCCACCTGCTTGCCGTCTGGCGAGAAGGCCACTGACCTGACCCAGGTCGAATGGCCCTCGAGCGTCTGCAGCGCCACGCCCGTGGCGGCGTCCCAGAGCCGTACCGTCATATCACCTGACCCTGACGCCACCTGCTTGCCGTCTGGCGAGAAGGCCACTGAGTTGACCCAGCCCTGATGGCCCTCGAGCGTCTGCAGCGCCGCGTTCCAATTTTCCTGCATTTTCGTCTTCATTTGGATCCAAGGTGGAATATATTTCTCGAATTGTCTCCGAACAATGCTTTTCTCTGGGGCGAAAACAAGCGCCGAACAGTATAGCTGGAGGGGTGCCTGTTCAATCACCGGTCGGTTATATAAGGCAAATCGCTTCGCATCATGGATGAACTCGTGTAAATTGGGGCTTTCATTAACCTAAGGACAAGTTAATTTGACCCTTATAAATAATAGATAGATTACCGGAACGTGAGCCTCGAAGGACAATATTGCTTGAATCCCTTCTGACGTCTTGCCCATCCACCCAAGTGCCTCAAGCCAGTGCAGTAGATGAGCCTGCAGAAACCGGTGAGCATCATCGCCACTGTGAACCTGAGAACCACCCCTTTGCAGATGCTGGACCCAGTAAAGACATGCATATTGAACTTCGGGCGGAAGGCATTTCTCAATCCAACTGCTCTCAACTTCGCTAGTTTGACTACCAGGAGCATGCATTTCGCAAATGTCCTTCTTAAGTGTCTGGGACATTAGCTGTATGCAGCCAGCAGCTAATATCTGGTGTGCCTCCTTCTTATCCACCCAGAACTCCCCACATCGATCTTTGTTGAGGAGGAAGTCGCGAAATGAAGGGTGGTGTAGGCGGAGGGGGCGAGTTGGGTCATCTGGAATATCAAGGATCGCATAAAGGTCCTGAAATGTCCGGCCGAGATATTCCTTTGGAAGGTGCAAGAGCCTGCTCAATGAAGACGTAGAAAGAGGGGAGAGCAGAACCACTATACTTCCAAGCGTATGCTTTAACATATAGCATACCTCTTCTTTCTCTTCGTCTAAATATTCTGAGGAGATTGAGTGCTTGAGGACAGCAAGGTAAATCTCGTTGAGGTGCTTCTCTGGTTCGGTAACAGCGCTGCTGCTACCCTCGAGAATTGTATCCAGTCTCCTGTGTGCGAACCGCTTCCCTTCGCGAATAAACCGACATGCCGTTGCCGCCCAAATGAAGAGGCCACAAGCGTGTAGAACCAGCTGTCTCAGAACCACTTCGCCTGGCCAGCCTGCTTCAAGACTCCACTCCTGCCTGATTGTCCCCAGATTGTATTTCAGGAATAGAGAGATATCATTGTTGACAACCGTAAGCGGTACGTTGTGGAGAACTAGGTCCTGGTGTTCAGCTTGTAGAATATTGTGCATACTGTATCGAATTGGAATTTCGGGTCTGCTGGTAAGAAAGACTTGAAGTCGTACTGTCTTCAAAGACCGGGCTTCAGCTAGGAGCTGCAAAATAGTCTGGAGATCTTCATCATTCTCACACTCATCAAGTGCGTCGACGACAAGAATGTAAGACTGATATGATTCGCTCTGTAGGTTCGATAGAGAGATGAGAACAAGCTGACGCCACTGCTCCGAGAGGGATAGGCTCGCAATATCACTCCGTTTTGTAACGGCCTCACAGATGTACTGTCGAAGAGATGGCACACTGAAAGTGAGCTGCAAGGCAAGACTTGTAAAGAACTTGCCCGCATTGCTCACATCGCCGCCACCCTTTGAGAAGAAGAAGCTGGCTCCAAGACGCTTCTGCTCATTGTATCTGAGGGCAACGGTGCGAGAGATTGTTGACTTTCCCGTTCCAGCCAGGCCGTTCAGCCAGAAGATGCTCCGCCCATCCTGTCCATCTTTTCCATCAGCCCAGTCATATATCTCTTGTAGAAGGTCGACGCGCGTGTCAGGGAGACAGGTAGGTTCGTGTTGGTGGTTGTAGGAATTGAACGGCGCGTGTGTTGCAAACGGGAGGAGGCTGAGGGGATCTTATAGAGTGGGGCCGTCATTAGCGCCCGCCAGCTTGGACCCTTTGCAACTCACCGGGAGCGGCATGGTGATGAAACTCGGTATGGACCGAACCGTTAACGATCCCGGCCTGGAAGCCGGAGTTGGCGCCATCAAAGGAGATCGGGGGTTCCATCACATTAGAGTGGTGTTGCGACGAAGTATTGACGACAGTTGTGCGTGTTGATGTCGTTCGCCATCATTCAGCCGCAGCGGCTTCTGGTCCAATCAGATCGAACGGCACCCCCTCAATTCAAGATTGGGCTTTGGACACGATGAAGGCACAACTGTAAGGTTAGTCTTGAATATATGGTTAAGTTAGTTCGTACCTTCGAAGTTCGAGCACATTCAACGTTGACCCTAGGTAGCATCATCAGCAAACACAAATGTCCGATCCTCTCAGCATTACTGCTAGTGTCGTTGGGATTACTGTGGCAGCCTTGCATGGTACACGACTGCTTCTAGAAGACCTCCAGCAGCTCAAACATGCACCCAAAACTGTCAAGCGTCTAGTGGAAGAGGTGAACTCCGTCAACACAGCACTCACATTGGTCCAAGATGTTGAGGATAGAGAATGGGAGTTACTTGGCGCAGATCTAGCCGAGCTGTTAAAGACGACGATTTGCAACTGCAAGCAAGCATGCGATCTTTTTAGAACTGACCTCCAGCGATGGACTAGACACTCAGAAGATGGGAAATTGGCGTGGAAAGATCGAGCAAATGTGGGATTCTTCAAGCAAGCGCAAATCAAGGCTATGTCAGAGCAGGTTTCAAACTGCAGGCTCACCATCACTTCCGCCGTCAGTATAGCGACCTTGTATGTAACCTCAGTTTGAACGTCATGGTACGGAACATAAGCTAATCTTGCCTTACAGGTACATCTCCGTTCGCCATAGCCACATCACAGAAGAGATCAAGAAGACGATATCTACAACGCAGGTTGAGGTTAAGAGCGCCATTACCACAACGGATAAGCAGCTGGTAGTATTGGAGAGCAAGCTGGAAGACATGGACCTCAGCGATGATGACGAAGCGGCAGGATCCGGCGGAGACAAATCTGAGACATTGCGACAACTTGAAGGCGAACTCAAGGCGGTGAAAGTGTCGCAGAAGCTGCTGAACGAGCTGCTGTCCAAGTCGCAGGAAGAAGCTGTTGCGAAAGCTGCGGTGCCTTCAACCAAGGTGACCTTTGGCAATCAGAACTCGGGCTTTCAAGCTGGGACCATTATTGGCGGAGTCAGTAGAATCAGTTTTGGATGAAAGTGAGGGAATGATATCTGGATGTTGACGGCCGAGCATTACATTTCTTACAAGTACTGTCTGAACGAGTAGCTTAGTCCACCCGCCTTAATGCGATAGATTGCACAAAGCTGTAGTTGCACGATATTTGCAAGGCTAAGATATTCTAGCTGCAGCAACCTAATTCTCTGTAACCAGCGCTTAGACCATTCGCGCAACTGGTGCTCTTCGCCAGTTCTGGCCCTGGCTCTGGTTCTAGTGCAGCACTCTGACACTTCCGACCACGTTTTACCTTGCCCTTTATGACCTTTTTCACAGAACGCGCCAATTCTGACTCTTTGCTCTGGCTCACCAACTTCTAGCGCAGTACTCTTACGCTTCCGCCCACGTTTTCCCTTGCCCTTTATTATCTCTTTCGCAGCACGCTTTGCTCGTGCCTCCTCGATGTCCTCATAGCTCGTCACCTTGGCTTTCCCCAGTATTATTGACCTAGTCGATCGGCGAACTTTGACTTCGTTGCTTATTATGGTCAAGATTTGATTTTGATCCCGTCCCAAAGCCGTCACAAATCAGCACGTTTCCAGTCCATCGCCCTCACTCTTTTTGATTTGAGTGCTGGATGACGCTTCGAGAAGCCCTGAGGCCAGTTCCTGTTTGGAGGCTTGATCGCTTTCTCCGTGGTGGAACGTTGGCGGGCGATACTAAATGCTAGTGAGGGTAGAAACTTTATTCGCACAGGATTTCCGAGGTCAGACATTAGTTTCAAGTACTTTTCGAGGGTTATTTCTTCCGACGGAGTGAGGTATTGCTTGCCTTGGGCCGCATTCTCTTTCGAGGGTCGCCCACGCGCACGATGATGGAGGTAGAGAGAGGGACATTCTTGCACTTTGACATGGCATCAAATGTTCGAGGCTCTCCCGGCAGAAAGCCTTCTGCTTCACTGGCGTGGTCGCTCTTACTTACTTACGGCGATGATGAAGATGGGAATAGAGACTATTCTGACGGAGGGAAACGATGCACCTGGGCAACTCGAGGAACGCCAAACCATGGTTCAGTTCAGCCTCGCATTAGCCACAACACAGCCACACACAGCCTCGCCAAATGCTGACATAAGCGAGTTTGCATTGCAAAATGTGGGGGGGATATATCGTTAGCGCTTTCGCTGGAGGTATTGATTTCCATAGCAACCACTCATGAATTTGCCCCGCACAGCCACCACAAGGCTGATGAGAATCTCCCGCACAGTAATAAGGCCTTAGAGCTTGGGTATAATCTCTTTACGTACTTTAGGATTAGTAAGAGCTGAATGGTGGAGCTGTGGTGGAGGAAGGCTGTTTCACTATAAAAGCAGACCCTATGCAAGTTAGGCGCGAGGGCGGCAATGCAAACATAATTTTCTTAAAGGAGTGGTCTGGGATGTTCAAGAGTAGTTGTAGAGTACGATTCATGGAAAAATATAGGAGATATTTATAAATGTGCAGATTTTGAGATGCTTCAAGTCAAAGTACCTATCATTTTTCTCGGCACAGTTGGTTTCTCGCTACTTATGGACGGACGTTAGCGATAAACAGAAGCAAATTAGTGAGTGATGGTGGTACCCACCAATTGCCTTGCACATTAGGAGCCGTTGAATCATTTGAAGCGCTCAGAGGGCCCGAGCCTAGACCGCTCTGAGGACTAGTGAGAGGAGCTTGGGGCTTTTTTTGAAACAGTGGGAAGGTAAAATCGAATCGACCATCAGATTCAAAGGAGTCTTGATAAACCCCTTCTAAAGAAACTGTCTGACGTTCGAGACCAGATCCACTGTACGCCATACGGTTTTCATACCTAAGCCTGTAGCGGTCAAGATCGATGCTCGTAGAAGCTGACGGAGTCGGAGATTTAGCAGATTGATTGTGGCTATCAGCAGCAACCTCTCCTTCCGACATAGCGTAACTTATACGTTTGACACTGACGGGAATGTTCGCTCGCTTACTGTCAAGGAATAATAAAGTTCCTAGCTCCAAAGGCGGTAGCAGTCACGTTGTGTCTAGTGTATAAAGGAAGCTCAGTTTGTATTATGATGCTTGACTGCTGACCCTCCTCCAAGTTCTACTTTTATGTTCTATGTGCGGGTACGGAAGAAAGAACCTCCGTCCTGGCGCCTCTGCCCCCGATTCCCACGTGATATACCCGTGACACTACGCATTCAGGCAAGCATGCCATAGTTCAGCCTTGCGTCAGCAATGTCCGCCACACACAGCCACAGCTCAGGAGCCACAAGCTTTATTACGCAAGATATTACTAGGTGGTGTTCATGTGGCAACGTTGTATGACACAGCACTCCCTGGTCACCGCAAGGCTGAAAATGACTCTTCAGCATCGTAATGAGGCTCGGAAACCCAGATCAAAGCGTTATATGAGTCCGAAAGGCGCAAAGAATCTTGCGGTTGTGCCGCAGGTCGAGGGGTTCTATTATCCTTCAAATTGACGCCCTCCTCAATCAGGCCCAACGGCGACGGCATGATCGTAAATTTCAGAGTAGCTGGGGATTGGACTGTTCAGAAGTGATTATACAACACGACTGTCGCAAAAATACTGGAATTTTCAATGGATTCACAAATTTAGGATCAATTGAATTCGAAGTACCTGTATTTGTCGCGTCACGGGGTGCGTCCTTCGATGCAGGGATGGACGTTACTGTATTGACATTTTGTACAACGCAACTTTATATTATGAAAGGTTGATTAAATTCACAGTACAATACATCATTACAGCACTGCGAAGCCCATTTCGGGTTTTATTTGAGCACTGAACTTAACAGCAGACAAGTCGCTATTCAGGACAAATGAGCTGGCCAAATGGCATTATGTGTCTTGTTGCAATGGCCAGAATCCCCAGTGTCACTGAATGCATTGAGAAGGGCGCGACTAATGTTGAGGTGGACTATTATAGGGGTTAATGCAGGGTTGCCCAAGACTTCCCAGGGATCAAAAACTGGCTGACAACCAGTGACGTTGATAATGGATATCATGACCCACGCACTAGCCTTCGACATATTAGAAGTAGAGAAAAGAGTCTCGGGGTTCTGTTGGGGATGTAGCAATTGAGAATCTCATGGCTGTATAGAGCTCAGTGAGTAGGCTGCGTGCATTTATTTGAAGGTAATCCACCAACTACGTTCGGGCGAGAAGTTTTGGCAGTTGTGGATAAATCTGTGTTGATTTTTGTTGAATATCCGAAGTCAGATAAGCTATGATAAGCCGTAAAAACAAGGGCTCAACCTTCCTCGTCCTCCTCGCTACCTAACTCTCAGAAAGGTTCATCGGCATCTGTTGGTTGGTCTTCGCTAGGTACCGGAGGCATCTCATCTAAGGGGTCCTCGTTGTCAAAAGCTTTTGCCTTGCGCTCAGCCTCGGGCATCTTCGTGATGTCAAACTCCACGCCTCCATTTCCATATGCGGCTGAGAACTCTCTATACCGCTGCTTAAACTTCCATTTATCTACAGATGCCGCCTTCCCAACAAGAGCAATCTTCTTGGCAGACAACCTATTAGCACGATAATGCTTCCCGGTTATACCATACTTGCCCTTAATCTTGATATCATGCTTCTCTGCGTAAGCCGTGATTGCGTTAGGCCAGTCTTGATCTTCGCCTCTTACGCTCATGGCGTCACCAAAGTTCCCCAAGAAGCCTAGGAACAGGGATAAAATCAGAGGATATTTGGGATAACCGAGTCATTCTTAAGTAGATGGGCTTGCTCGAGAGTATTGAGAGTAGACAGGACAGTAAGGCCAACTATCTGAAGCGTCTCGCATACCCTCTCGCCATCGTCAATCACTGTAACCGAATTAGCTAGTGGAACAGTCGACAAGTTGCAGTACTCATACTATTCCAGAGCATCGTATCACTGCTGTTGAACCACCACGCTAAAGACTCTATCATATACCACAATGTGAAGGGACTTGGCTTCTCAGATGTGAATTCATTGTTGAACGCAGACAACTGGTTCTGAATAACTTCCTGCAGTCCGTACCCTGTGAAGTCGTTGTAGATAAACATTCCAAACGCGTCTTGGTCCCTCTTCTGAGTCTGTAGGTCGTATTTCTTGTTCAACTTTCGCGCCTTTAAGGACAGCTGTACGCTATAGAATTAGTATTACATGGAACGCATAACGATAAAACCAACATACCGTCCAAGTATAACCCGGAAATTCTGTAGCAGGCTTCAGCCATTTCTTTCTCGCTTCTTCTAACGTCTCATTCCACGCCTTCTCCCGTGGGCTATCTGCGTTCTCGTCGTCGTCGTCTTCATCATTTTCGCCTTTGTGCTCGAGTATGAAATCCCAGAATGGGCGAGGCACGCAGACAAACTTGATAGGACATTCTGTTGTTTCTGCATTGGATGCGCAGACTTCGTCAGCCTTATAGCTGATGGAGCCGCGTTCGCGTTCGTTGCGGTCAACCTTCGAGGCATCATTGAATTCCATTTACCGTCAGGACGTACAAGTACAGTATCATATAGGTGTCGAATTTCAGTCACAAAGCGAGGAAAATCGTAGCGGATCAGCGCCGCTCCAAGTAAAAAGGAAATAAGCCGCCGCTATGAATCACACGGATGCCATAATGCCCCGCACACATTGACGGAAACCAGAGGATAGTTTTGGAGGAGGCCAACAGACTGACATGAAGGCAGCCTCATTCGACGACACTGTGTGGGTGAGCGCCGAAAATGGAGCAACCAAACTAAGGCCAGTTTCTAGCGCCAAGCCGCTGCCTGTATGCACTGCTGCGCTTGTCCATATACCTGGCCCACATCAATTAGGCGCGAAGTCAGGGTGTCTATTTTGGAGCATTAAGGTACAGCATTGCTGCCTCAATTCTTAAGGATGAGGTGTAGTTTGCAGTGGCTATGGCACGCCCTTTCTTCAGCCCCGGTAGCCCGCGGGTAGATCGCGGTCGCGTGCTTTCGCGTGCCCCCCACCTTTTTTCAGCCCAATATAATTGGCACGAAAAGGGAATTGTGGGAATGTGTGTGTGGCCACCCGTAATCACATGACTTAAAATACTGACAAAATGCCTGCTCTTTCCATCACTTGATGCATAGGGGCTCACCTGTGGCTACGGCAACTTGCGGCATAGGATTTCCTATGTTGAAACATGAGTGACATTCACCCGTTGCCAGTATGGTTTCCGAGGGCTGGAGGAGGTCTGTTGGGATCTTCAGTCAAAGAGGGCGAAAGCACATGGCCACCAATAGACGGAGGAGGTTCTCCGCTGTTGGCTTGCCATGATTGATAGGCTGAACCTGGTCAAGACGAAGTACTTCCAGCCACGTTTCGTTGAGCTACTTCCAAAATCGGTAGCCACTTGCATGGCCGGACAATGTCGTTTTCATTGGTCTACTTTCAGCTCACGAATGCGCTCCAACACCGGGTAGCGTTGCCGTGTCGAGTAATTTCTGGAAGACCTGCCGTTGGTTCCATTATGAATGGCATGCGGAGCAACATCGGAGGAGTCTCGGAGCGGGGCGACCCGAGACGATGGTACCGACGAGTGGCACCTGCATGAACTACCAATCACGTTTTATCCGTAAGGATGTGAAGGTCTAAAAAGGGAGAAAACCCCGAGAAAGGTGGACCGGGGCGACCCAGTACAGTGGTACCGATGTGGCACATCTCGTCACCTTCGTCATCGTTTCCCGATCTAGGTGAGTATTCCAAGCTCGACATTCTGGACAACAGATGTGGATAAGGTCAAGCAATCACTTATCTCTTTCCTTCCTTCCTCTCGTAGCATTTTTAATAGCCTATTAGGCATTTAAGGTATGTAGTCCGCTAGATATGTTTACATCTGGGTACAACTTCACAACGTCGTTCAACCACACGCCAGATATATCCAAGCTTTTATCAAAGAACCTCACGTTCATCTCCGTGAAACATTGAGTGACTGCCATCTCCTATCATCAGTAGTACAAGTAAGCAGCTATCCAAGCTATGCCTCCCAGAACATGCTAACAAGTCAAGTTAAAGCCTTGCTATACCATAATGTGCTTCTTTGACCAGACTCTTTATCGGTGCGGCGATTACAAGTGGAAAACTTTCCGCCAACATTGTGCCAAGGAGTATCGAACTGGCGAGACATGTGGCATGAAACTCATCATGAACTGTGTTGAAGACAGATCTAAGAGCTGTAGGATATGTGATCTGATCGCGACAAAATTGCGTCGCCGCCAGAAGGAGGTTGAACGTATCAAAAGATGAAGAGCGAGGGAAATAGGAAGGCGTCAATCGAGGCTTCCGAAGATATCATTGACGACTTGGATGGCATTATCTACACTCTTGAGCGAGAACGTTTGAAGAGGAGAAGCCATCTGTGATAAAAGGATCAGTCACAGGTGGCTTCAGTACACAAATAACAAAACTCTCCAGGAGAAAAGACTGTTGAATGTTACTGGTATAGGCACAATAATGCTATTGTGTATCTACGAGTCATAATGAAGAATAATCAGTCTATGACAAGCTCCAGCAATCCACGAATTGACCAGTTTGCGCCTAAATGGCGAGTTCCTCTCTTCCTGACCCATTTCTGTGTACGCTTGACGGCGTTGGTTGGGTTGTCGGTATATTGGGTCATCGTGTTGGGTACTGAACACGGACAGAAGAGTGTAAGAGTGTACATTTTAGGTATAGCTTACCCCGCATGGCCAGAGTTTCCTATTGAAGCTTAGAGCTCAAAACGCTTGCCCAGTGGGCAGCAGCGCGCTAAGCGCTACTAAATATACGGGAATAGTTTTCATTCGTAAGGAGTTAGGACTTGGCAGTGGACAGCCGTCGTAGTACGAGTATGCCCGAGCTGGTCCCTGGGTGTAGCGCGTACAGGCTGTATCCAGGGACGGACTCGCCGCTATCTGTACATGTCAAATGGCTGCAACCGGATGGGGGTTCCCCGCCACAATGGAGTCAGCATCCCGGGAACGGGGGCCTTCGGTCTAACAATTAGCCAATACTTGTAGGTTCCCACACTCGCACCCACTACAAACTTAACTTTAAGCGCCCAACACATTGCGTGACGTCGGTTACATTTACCCCGGTACCTACGTGCAAAAGTGTACGTACCTATTTGCCCACTCTGTTTCATTAATTGGCTCTATGGCTGAGGTAGAAAGAGTACATGGCATAAAGCTGGCTATGACTTACCACCATAATCACAATAGGTTTTGACATATTCCTAGAATGGTGCATTGATGTGGTGGGGGACGGGAAAAGAAGTGCTAAGTCAAGGATATAAGCGTTTTTATTTCTATTTAATATCTTCCTATGATGATTAATTTAGCGTATCTGTCCGAACCGCTTTATGCTGTTTGACCCAGTATTTAATATCGCTTACAAATCGCCGAGCAATACCTAGCATTACGCCATTCGTTATGAAAAAAGAAGGATCCTGGTCTTCGTAGATTTGCTCCAGATCTAGTCCATGTGTGATTGCCACATCACATGCCTTCTGGAATCCTACCTTCCATGTAAGATCAACCACTTTTGATTGCTGCCAATTACTATATTCCTTCACGGCAGCATCTCGGAAGCCTGGGATACTAAGGGGCGTGATTGGAGGAGGCTGATCTGCCATTGGTAAGCTGACATAAACTCCTGATGAGATGGCCCAGGAAGCATGTTTGTAATATTAATCGGTGGGAGATTCGACGACGAAATCTTAGTAGCTCTCTGATGTTTCTCAAGCCGCTGCTGGTCTTTGGCGTATATTTGTTAATGGATATTCTCAGCTCGCTATCATGGCTCCGTAATTGGCCGCCATGCTCCACGTGCCTAATCAGGCTCTTCCTAATGGGATCCCGCCAATAATGAGGACCTACGTGATAGGGCGGCCCCTGCCGAACCGCCAGGCGCTGGGCTGGAAATGGTACTGCGCATGGTGTGCGGATGGAACGAAGAAACAAACACATATCTCTACAGAGATGAAGTAGTACGGTGATGGCCCGAAAAAGTGCCAAAACAACCCAAGAAAGCATTTGCGAAGGCCAAATTGTTAAGGGAAAGGGATGCCAAAATAAGCAATGTTTTAGCACAGGCAAAGGGAAGAATGGAAAAGTCGAGGAGGGCAGATAGGATAGAAAAGGTATCATCGAAAAAGGTCTTCTAGGTGTATTCCCAAAAGCAATCAACAAGTCTTTGGAACTCTATTGGGTTATTCCTCTTTGGGCTGTGGAGAGGTGGAGAGGGCAAGTCAATGATTAAATATGGATTAAACTAAACCTGGCCCTTTCGCGGAAGTGGTTTTCCTCGTGCCTCAACTGCCTCAACTGCCTCAACTGCTTGCAGAAAGACTGGCCCACGTCCGTTAATCAGGGAAGCGTTATAAGTGTAGATGGTAGAACTGAAAGGTCAAAGCCGTTGTCCACGATACTGGAAATCTGCTTGGACGGGGATATTAGAGGAAACCTGCCACTCTGGAACAAACATTCTGAGACCGACAATTCCGCAAGACCAGATATCGAGACCTACATCATGGACCTGATGTAGCATTTCCGGCGCTTGGTATCCAGGAGTGCCCGCTTTTTCTCTGATTGGCCTGTGTGAGTGAACCTGGACGGTTTGCCCATAGTCAAGGATCACCACCGCTATACTGCGTTCATCGTACGACACAACGCCGATGTTAGAAAGCTTGAGATCTCGATGGACAAGTGGGAAAGGGCTTGCATCGTGCAGAGCATGCACGCCTTGCAGTAATTGATGAAACACCATGATCTTCAGGTCAGGGGACAACTTCAACAACATCTCAGTGAGAGTGAGCCTAGCAAAAGGCTGGATGATGAAGACGACTCTCTCTGGACGCGCCGGCAGTCCATGACGTTCGTCGTCTTCGTTTTCTGGGCTGGTATACCAGGTATCGCCTCGCTCGTAGTAGACACCACGCTTAACCAATAGTTGAGGATGGCTAGGCAGATGTTCTAAGGCAGTTGAGGCAGTTGAGGCAGTTGAGACACTTCACCGATATTCTAGGCAGCAGCTGCAGGTGGATGTAACTCACAAGATCGTTCTGGGCAATTGCTGTCTCATGTCCTGTCATAATTTACCAGCATCATTCGCTAAACGTCTTCAGCCTCTTGACACGTCAGTCGTTGAAAATAATTTCGCCTTTCACACTTCACTCTGAAGCCAGCCTTCCAAATGGCTTTGCCAGACCTCTGTTTTTATGGACAGAATTT
>KV454747.1:0-52866 GCA_001662585.1 Pseudogymnoascus sp. WSF 3629
TAGCTAGGGTGGAAATCCACATGAATCTAGGTTAAGGATGTACTAAACAAGAGCTAACTCTTTGTATAGAGTCAACTTATGTAAGTTAGGGGTATAGTCATGTTAGGAAGATATTCCATTCATTCTACTAGCAAGAGTTCTAGGTGATACATTATATGACATTATAGCAGCTTAGACACTATTAAATTGATATTGTTTAAGTGCTTAAATAGCTAATAGTATTCTACCCTCTTAATTAGAGGATTAGGCTTGTGTTAGTCATAGCATTGTTAACTATAGTTAAGTTGACGCGTTTTGGCATTTTGGTGCATAGCTTGCTTATGTACATAGCTTGCATGTAAAATACGTTACTTTCTATAATGAGATATTACAAACATATATAGTAGCTTAGTTTAGCTATTAATAATAGAGATGTACTCCTCTAGAATACTAATAGACTTTAGACCCTTCTAGATGACCTTCTAAACCTAGATAAACAAACCCTAAGTCTCTTTGTATTTATAGGGAATAAATCTAAGGCTATGGCTATAAAAGAGCTTGTTAAAACCTTTTCCCTACTACTAAAATATAGTTGCTACCCCTCTAAGCATAATGATAGGTTAAGCTAGGAAGGTTAGACAAAGTTAAATAGTTAATGAGTACATAGAGAAATTTACCTATACATCTACCCCCTAAGTGTTTTTAGCAGTAGACTAGTTTTGCTTGCTAAGGGGGATTTACCTAACCTCTCTAAGCTAACAAGTGTACTTACTACTAAGAAGTGTTATAAGATAGATAGTAGGCTACTAAACACTAGCACTCTAGTTACTCTAACATATCTAAATCTACTAATAGGATTTACTTTAGGCTTCTTTCCCTATTTACTAATGTATTCTATTTCTTCATAGATAATGTTAGAAAGTTTAAGCTAATTATATAACAACTTGCCCTTTAGCTAGACCTAGGCTAGCTATTAACACTACTAAAGTTAACACATTCTAAAGTTTTAATTAACGTATTTCACATGCAAGTCGCCATCCTAGGCGAGTCGCCACTAAAACACAAAAAAATTAACTATTACTACGACTACTACACTGCCACCCTACATAAAGACCGTTATTCAATCGTAATTAAATCCTCATGCCTCTAGCACGTACAGGAATTATGGCCCATAACACCACATAAGCCACAACGCTTCTACTAGCCCTTTAAGCCCACCTGCTAACTACCCTCACTTGCTACCTCCATATGGACCTAAGCATTAACCTTAGCACTCTAAAGGATGTCCTCTCCCTCTCGTATAGAGAGACTACCCCCTTGCATTATACGCCTCTTGCGCTTCCTTTCCCTCCTCTTTTTCTGTTCATTTGTTGCTTATAGAGCTTTAACTTCTGCCTTTAGTAGAATAGCAGAATGCATCATAACTTGCACCCCTTTAACAAGGCAGCTAATAGCATCATTAATTAAGGTAGGAGAGCTATTCTAATGTTATATGACGTAGTTCTTGATATGCTCTGTTTAAAAATCAAGCTCCCTTATGGTTTGAGGGTCTTTGAAGTCCAATTGTCATGCTTAAGTATTAGAGGGGTTAGAGTTCTTAAGTGTAGATTCAAGTGAGAGAGAACATTCTACAGCTCATATAGAACTAGCCCTATAGCTTAGAATCTGCTCTTAATGTTCTGCTCTGTAAATGTAGCTTTAAATGCTTCTTTAAATGTAGAGAGAAACTTAAGCTTCATGATATGGTTTAGCCTGTTCTATATGAAGGTTTTAATCTAACGTCTGTACAAAAGCTTTAGTAGAGCAAAGCAGCTCACGTTAAGTAGCTAAAGTATGTGTAATAAGTATAGTAGCATATAGAGAGTAATTATCTTCCGTTCTGTATAGTAGTGTTGAAATTAAGCTAAGAGGTGGCTCTTATGTCCATTAAGAATAAGAAGGCGATAGGTTCTGATTAAACGACTGTTTGTATGTTAATTAAAGTGTTGAATCCACTCATACCTAATTAAATTTAAAGTCCACCCATTCTTACTTAGCGTAATCACCTAATCGTCTAGTAATCCTAAGTCCTCGTACTAAGTAGAGAGGTGATTCTACACCTTAAAAATGATGAATGGCAGGAGTGCCCATCCATATGAATTAACACCTTAGATAATTAACACCCATTCCCTATTTCCTAGCTATATAGTCTTTAGACGGCTCTTTGCTTCTGAGCTTATGACTACCTTTATAGTAGTAATAACTCCCATTGTAAACCCTGCTTCATTAAAGTTGTAGATATCCTGCTCTAAGATGCCATATTTTGCAACCACGTTCTATACAAGAGAAAACCACTCTTGAATTATCTTAGGATCTTCACATTTTACTCGTTTATAATCGTACTTCTAACTGAACTTTGCTTTAATTTCTACACAATGCTTAATAAAGGTAGTAGTCTAGTTCTTCCTAATAGGGCTCTCGCCTCGTTTAGAGAGTAGAAGGTCAGCCATTTCTTGTACAGCTTGCAGTTAGGGTGGAAATCCACGCGAATCTAGGTTGAGAATATGTTAAACAAGAGCTGACTCTTCGTACGGAGTCAACTTACGTGAGTTAGGAGTAGAGTCGCGTTAAGAAGTTATACCATGAATCTAGTCACGTAAGGTTGTACGAGGCACATCGTACGATACTACAGCTGCTTGAACAGTTTGACAATTGCCTTGTTTAATTGCTTGAATAGCTAATAGTATCCTGCCCTCTTAATTAGAGGATTAGGCTTGTGTTAGTCGTGGCATTGTTAACTATAGTTAAGTTGACGCGTTTTGGTGTTTTGGTGGTGGCGACTCGCCTAGGATGGCAACTTACATGTGAAATACGTTATAACTAAGTAGGATAATGCTTATCATAATAATAAGTCTAACCTTAAGGCATTTAAGTAGATGCTAAGTAACAAGATAATAATAAATGTCTTAGAACAATTTTTAGACATCTAGATCCTTACCTTAGCTAGCTGTAGTAAAAATCTCTTAAATAAAGCTAGGCACTAAGAGCTATTTAAGTGCTTACTAAACTTTTCTAACTAGGTATAAGAGGCTAGGATTACTATAGGGGTGCTCTTCTCTACTTACCACCTTACTGCCTTTTTTTACTATGCTTTAAAACATGTAAATTTACCTATATCATTTAACTTCATATCTACGTTATAATCTAAGAACGTTATAATAAGTAACCTATAGGACCATCTAGTTAACTTCCTTTATAAAATTAGAACTCTTAAAAAGTTACTATAGTTTATAATCCTTATTATTACCTTAAGCTTTATATTAAATAGCTATCTACTAGATATGCATTATAAGCTAGCCTTTATATATAAATATTACTAATTAATACTAGTCTTTAACTCTACTAAGGTTTACTATAACTTCTATAAAGAGATATGTCATTAGGTCTATTAAATAAAAGTTCTTACCTATAAGGGGTTAACACATCTAATTCTCCTATCTAGCTTCATTAGGTTACTAGAGGTTAAGTTTATAAAACAAGTAGAGGCATTTACTAAGCTTAATGACATATCTAGTACTATGTGACATTTATAAATATTATCTAAATTTAATTACAACTAGCTAACTATTCACTTAGAAAATATGTGTTTAGTATGTTTAAGTAGTAGACCTTAATACTACTTAACATGTAGACATATTATATATAATAACTATGTCTAGAGGCATAGAGACAAGAGTAACGTCTAGAATTTTAAAATTTACTAATGCTTCCTTTGTAAATTAGACATGCTAGGTGTTAGTATATAAGTTAAGCCTCTTATAGCTATAGCTAGGCTCTTAAGCATTAACCAAGGCAAAGTAAGAGGTATAATTCCACTAGTATTTCTATAAGCACTAGAGGAGAGGATTAGGCTACTATATCTAGTTTAGGGGAATTTTAATTTTGTATTTAGCATAAGTTCTAATAAGTTACTATAGGTTTTATATAGATAGGTCTAATGCTAACCTAGTCTATAAGGGAGTATAATTACCTTAGCTTTAAGTTATAAAGGGTTATTAGTAGAAGACTACATAGACCTCTTTAAACAGTTAGCTAAATAGGCATTTAAACTACACTATATCTTATACTTCTAAGCTATCTTAGTCTCCTTATTCACTAATGGCATCTACCTTGCTCATAATATAGAAAGAGTACTTTAAGATGTATTTAATAGTAATGAGACTATTCTGTACTACTTAAGCATAATGGCTATAGGAACTAAAATTAGAGTAGTTGTCTTTATAATGAAGCTTAAGCCATTTCTTTTTAAAACTACAACAGCCTAGGAGATAGAAAAGGCAAGAAGTATAACTATAGTGTTTTATAAGGTAATGTACTAGTTTAGGAGATGTAAAAAAATCATCTATAAAGTAGACTCTAGCTAACATAATATAGTGCTAGGTCTACATCTATAGCACTAGGGTAAGCAACATCTTTAGCATCTAGCTTACATTATTACTAACATTTATAGAATATTTACCCTAAAGAAGATTAAAGGCCTAGGAAAGTTCTAGGATAAGGGACTAACATTTAACAATCTAATGAAACTTATGCTAGAAAAGATAAAGGATTTCTTTCCTAATGATCTTTTAGCTAAAAGGTCTACTCTAAAGGTATCTCTAGGCACTAGTAAGGCACCTAAACATAAGCCTAAGTTACATAGGTTAGACTTCTAGTAGAAAGATTTATAGTTCTTCTAACTCTATTATATACTCTAGTTATCTATAGATGGTTAAGAGAGTAGTAATGCTATTTATAAAAAGGAAACAAATAGTGTTAAGGATCTAACAACTATAACAAATAAAAGGTAAGGTAAGTACTTCTAGTTTAACATAGAATTTCATAGCTAGTAGCCCTATTTAGACAACTTAAGCAAGATACCTAAAATAAAGGCCCTTATATAAGGAGAAGTAGCACTTTAACTAAGCTAGCTACATTAGCTTATATACTATCTAATTATAAAGTTCTTTATGTTTAAGCTAGAGTTAGAGAGCATCCCTAGGAAAGAAAATGATAGGTATTTATGTACTAGTTATATCTTATGTTACCATAGAGCTAGTTCTCCTACATTTAATGCCTTACTAAGATGCTTAATAGGATTGTTAGTAGCATTTCTCCTATAAGGTCACATGCTCCTAGGCTCTATCTAAGACTATTCATCTCTTATAAGAGATGGAAACTTTAGGAAGAGGGTGTGTTTTAACGTCACTAGCAAAGAGGATTTAGTTTTGCTATAGCTTTAGAAAAGAGGCTTTAAACCTTATTACATTAGTAGCTCTTCATTCTTAGTTAACTAGTTAATAAAAGCATAGGGATTAGGATGGCCTTTTAGTAGGCAAGATAGTATAAAGAGGAAGTGTAAAGGTACTAATAATAGAGAGGTAAAGAAGCACTAGTAGTTATAACTAGATTATAAACAAAATGCATACTATAATAGAAGTTATAGCATAATTTACAATTAAACTAGGTACTATGTAGTATTGTCTAATTAACCTTATATATAATAACCTACTTATATAGGTTAGCCTAGGGATAGCTATTGTTAGAATAAGCACTTTCTAACCTTCTTAACATAATCTACCTTTACTACCTATACTTACTAATAGACCTATTAACATCTATCCTTATATAGAAATAAGCTTACTATGCTAAGAAAAATAATAGGTACTTTAACTATAAGCATCTTAAAATCTATATATACATTAATATCTCCTATATTTTTACATAAATTATATTCTATAGCTACTCTTAAACACCCTAGACTACTCCTTTAAGAAAATTATGTTTTCATTATTACCCTTATGCCTAAATTGTAAAGGGTCTACTTTTCTAGCAAAATAGACTTCCTTTACCATAGCTCTACCACTTAGCTTTTACTATTCCTAAGGTATATAAAGAGATTATACCTAAGCTCTAAGGCCTTACTATCTTAAGCTAAACTAACTAATGATTTATAGTTAGTATGAAGTAACCCTACGTCCTATAATGATGTTGCTTATGTTAGCATTTAGCAAGGCTATGTATAGCTATGTTATAGCTAATGTAAGGCTAAACTAAACCATGCTTTAGCATTCCTTAAGTTGCTTACGTGCCTAGTTTTGCTCTATGTAGAATCATCCCTATTTTCATCTTTATTATTACTATAAGTAAGCTATGAGCAACCATGCTAGTAAAGCCCTTATAAAGGGCTTTCTACTAGGAGAGCCTTAAACATTTAATGCTACGTTAAAGCATAAGAATGTCTTTCTCTTTACCCTTCATTATTATGTATGTAAGCAACCCTTAAAAGAGAAAGTAGCCTAAGGCAAACAATACCTTACTCTATTAGAAGAAATAGCCCTTAAAAAGTACTTGAAACTAATGGCTAACCTTAGAAATCCTATGTAAATAAAGTTTGTACCCTTACTAACGTCTATCCCTAAGTGGCAAAAAAACCACCATGTTAAAAAAAATGATAGATACTTTAACTTTAGGCATCTTAAATTTAACATGCTTATTAATATCTCTTATATTTTTCTATAAATAGTATTCTATAGCCTACTCCTAAGTACCCTAGATTGCTTCTTTAAGAAAATTATATTTACATTACTACTCCTTATACCTAATTTATAGAGAGTTTACTTTCATTATAAAACAAACTTCCTCTACTATAGCTCTACCATTAAGCTCTTACTATTCCTAGAACATATAAAGGGATTATACCTAAGCTATATTATCTTATAGCTAAGTAGGAGATTATCATTAGCCTTATAGTAGTAGTATAGGGCAAATTCATATATAGAAATTAATACCTTAAGTTAAAGCTACTAACGATTGTTTTAGTTAGTATTATTAGACCTACCTATCTATGCTATAATTAATGAGTTTATGATCCTTATTAACTATAATGCTATCTTATGTCCTTCTTCTAAACTTAGCTCTACTCTAGCTATGTAATCATCTCTATACTTTCTATCTAAAGACTTAAAAAGGGCATATAGCATAACATGTACTCCTAGAATCTAGATCTACTTTGTTATAAGCTTATACATTTTCCTAATAGTAGTCTATAGTTGCCTAGGAAATTAGTTATATCTTATAAATTTTAGTAGTACATCTACCTAGCTCTCCTAATTAGATATATCTACTTTAAGGGGATAATATATTATATAGATAACGTATTTCCTAGGTGAGTCGCCCACCTAGGCGAGTCGCCCACCAAAACACCAAAACGCGTCAACCCATCTATAGTTAACAATGCCACAACTAACACAAGCCTAATCCTCTAATCAAGAGGGTAGAATACTATTAGCTATCCATGCAATTAAGCAAGGCCAATTTCAAAGTGTTCAAGCAGCTGCAGTATCGTACGATATCCCCTAAACAACCTTACGTGATCAGATTCACAGCATGACTTCTCGATGCGATTCTACCCCTAACTTTCGAAGATTAACTCCGTACGAAGAGTCAGCTCTTGTTTAGTATATTCTCGACCTAGATGCACGTGGATTTCCGCCCTGGCTGCAAGCTGTGCAAGAAATGGCAGACCTACTACTCTCTAAACGAGGCGAGAGTCCTGTTAGGAAGAACTGGGCTACAAGCTTCATAACGCGTCGTACGGAACTTAAAGCAAAGTTTAGTCGAAAGTACGACTATAAACGAGCAAAATGCGAAGATCCTAAGATAATTAAAGGGTGGTTCTCCCTCGTACGAAACACAGTTACAAAATACAGAATCTTAGAGCAGGATATCTACAACTTTGATGAAGCAGGTTTCACAATGGGAGTTATTGCTACTATAAAGGTAGTTACAAGCTCAGAAGCAAAGAGTCGTCCAAAGACTATATAGCTAGGGAATAGAGAGTAGGTGTTAATTATCTAAGGCGTTAATTCGTACAGATGGGCACTCCTACCATTCATCATTTTCAAGGTGCAGAATCACCTCTCTACATGGTACGAGGACTTAGGATTGCTAGACGATTAGGTGATTATACTAAGTGAGAATGGGTGGACGTCAAATTCAATTGGGTACAAGTGGATTTAACACTTTAATTAGTATACAAATGCTCGTATAGTTAGAACCTATCGCCTTCTTATTCTTAACGGACATGAGAGCCACCTCTCTGCTCAATTTCAACACTACTACACAGAACGGAAGATAATTACCCTCTATATGCCACCACACTCATTGCACATTCTTCAGCCACTTAACGTGAGCTGCTTTGCTCTACTAAAGCTTTCATATGGACGTTAGATTGAAACCTTCGTACAGAACAGGCTAAACCATATCACGAAGCTTGAGTTTCTCTCTACATTTAAGGAAGCATTTAAAGCTACATTTACAGAGCAGAACATTAAGAGCAGATTCCAAGCTATAGGGCTAGTTCCGTATGAACTATAGAATGTCCTCTCTCACTTAAATCTACACTTAAGAACTCTGACCCCTCCTATAGTTAAGAGTGACAATTAGACTTCAAAGACTCCTCAAACTATAAGGGAGCTTAACTTTCAAACAGAGCACATTAAGAACTGCATTATATAACATCAGAACAGCTCTCCTACCTTAATTAATAATGCTATTAGCTGCCTTGTTAAAGGGGTGGAAATGATGATGCACTCTGCTGTTCTACTTAAGGCAGAAGTTAAGGCTCTACAAGCAGCAAATGAACAAAAAAAGAGGAGGGAGAGGAAGCGTAAGAGGCGTATAATGCAAGGGGGTAGTCTCTCTGTATGAGATGCAGAGGATATCCTTTAGAGTGCTAAGGTTAATGCTCAAATCCATACAGAGGTGGCAAGTGAGCGTAGTTAGTAGGTGGGTTCTATAGGCCAACAGCAGCAATGTGGCATATGTGGTAATATGGGGCATAATGCTTGTACGTGCGAGAGGCGCCAGGAATCAATTGCAATTGAATAAGGGTCATCATGTAGGGTAGTGGTGTTGTAGTAGTAGTAATTGACGCGTTTTGGTGTTTTAGTAGGCGACTCGCCTAGGTAGGTGACTTGCCTAGGAAATACGTTAATAATAGCTTAAGGTTTATGCTTCTTAACTAGTCTAGAAATGTAAGATTTAACTTAAGACTTAAACATCCTTATAAAGTAGCCTAGATACTATGCTATTACCTTCTAGAGAGAGCTATGTAGGGTTAACTAGGCTAGCTATAGCATGTAGCAAATGGTTAAAAATGTTAGCCTCATTATAATTGTAAGGACACAGGGCACCAGCTCACAGTAATAGCATATGGGAGTGCGAGTCTAATGGGTTGCTGGTGCTATCCTATAGGTCTACTACGAAGGATACAAAAAAGATGAAGGGGGAGCTACGTAGGTGCAATCCCTCTAATACACGAAAGGGGTCCGTCTCGGATAACCGGCCTTAGTACCTGAGGCGTGACCCGCAACTAGACCGTAACAGCCCCGACCTCGATCCCCTGAATATCGTGGTAAGGAGGCATCCTTACACTACCCCCGTCCTAAGAGAGTGCTTTGTCCTCAAAGCGCGCAGTTAGAGTCGGCCGCGGGGCGACTCCTACTGGTATGAGTGTGCGTGGGGACCTGGTTGGCGGAGCTCCCGTTGCTAGTGGTGTCCGTCACAGCTCCGTGTCAGTTGCGTTAGGAGGGTGCTTTGTCGGTTGGGCAAGGTTCCTTTGTGCTGGTCCGAATCAGTATCGTAAAGTATCCGATAGGCGTTAGGGTCAAGTTGTCGTGAACTTAAAGGAGCTCGTGGCCGTGCTAACCCGATTCGGAGTTCATTGTTCTAAGCCAACTCTATGAACTGAAAGCTTCGCCCACTTCTGGTTTGTTTTCTTCAACAACAACGCCAGCGAACCCCCCCCCCCCCAGACCTGTAAGTGACCCCTCCCGTTCGGATAGCTGTATACTAATAGATTGTTTAGGTTATAAACAATCCAAACGAACGAGAGTAGGTGATGGAAGCGCGTTGACGCGCAGGTGATAACTTGTGCTGGGCTGACGGGATCGCAGATCCCAAAAAATTGACAATGCCAATCCCCGCGCCCGCCGGGGCCCTCTCGGCCGCCTTCCGGGTGCTCTGCCTGCGCTGCCTTCGGGCCAAAGCTCGTGGGATTGAGGCGCACGAATGCGTCTGGTCCCCCTCCTCCTCCAAGTGCGAGTACTGCACCTCGCAGCACTCCGCTTGCGTCCCGGTGAGTTCTCTTGTAGAGTTCGGTGTTCTGGTTGGTTGGCCGTTGCTGACCTTGGTGAGGAACAGCTGCCCTGGTTCCTCGACGAGGAATACCGCGCCCTCGTGGCTGCGGAGGCAGCTACCCCCGCCGACATCGCCGCCGCCGCGACAGAGGCAAATCGGGTGGCCCTTGTGGCTGCCCAAAGCGTCCCCGCGTTCCGTTCCGTGGCGGAACGCGCCTCCTACGAGGAGGCTCGCGCCACGCGCGCCGCCATCGAGGCGGGTTTTCATGTGAGTACGCCCGTTTCCTTGTTTTGTTTCGGTGCTGATGCGGGTGTAGGGAGTGCGGCTGGCGCTGCGCCGTCTTCGGACGGACCAGGAGCGCCTGCCAGCGCTCTTGGAGGATGTGGTGGCTGCCGTGGGCAAGCTGCCCGTCGTCGCCCTCGCCGCGACGACCCCGTCCCGTGTTGGGAAGAGGAAGGCGGGGGAGATGGAGGGTGGGGAGGCCACCGTGGGGGCGGAATACGGGGAGTAGGGAGGAGGTGGAAGACCCTGTGTCGGAGGGGACTCGGGCCTCGCTCTTCGCGTGGGGTCGCTTCGACCCTTCGTCTCTCATGGTGGTAGCCGCTTGTTGCGACGCCAGTGAGACGTTTGGGAAGGGTGGCTCCCGCAAGGGTTTCGGTGTTGAGGGCGCCCTGGCTTAGAGGGTAGTCGTAGATAGCAACGACTCTGTTTTCCCGTTTTTGTCATCCCTCGCGTGATCGTGATCTTGTTCGCCCGTCTCCCATGCCGTAACCCATCCGAGTAGTTCTCGCGGGGGTCCTGGTAGATGTGGGTATTCCGTGTGGAACTCTCTGAGTTTATGGGGGGAGTTCCTGAAGTTCGACGCTAGGTACCACTCCGGGTCTGGATCGTATCCTACCCAACTAACTTGGTACTGTAGTTGCTTCCGTCGGAGCCTCACGGCGAGGATTTTCTCCACTTCCCATTCCTCTAGGCCGTCCACGACTTCGCTGCCAGGCTCAGGCGGCTCTTGGCCAGGTAGGGGGTCACTAGGAGCCTTGATGAGGACGTCCGGTGAGAAGACATCATGTATTTGAGAGCCAGTAGGTAGTTCTAATCGAAAAGCGTGTCCGATCCGTTCTAGAACCGTATATGGTCCGACCCACTGTTGGCCCAGCTTGCGGCTAGGGCGAGAGTTCTTCAGATTTTTGGTTGATAGGTACACTCTATCGCCCACATCCCAGTCGATGGCCCTTCGGCGTCGATTGGCGTGTTTAGACATCTGTTCCTGTGCCTTTGCCATGTTCTCCTTTGCGTGAGCCCATGCAGTGTGCATTCGGTCGGCAACCGCTTTGGCTTCGTTACGGTTCAGAGTTTCCCGGGGGTTGGTGCCTTTCGGGGTGTTCCAGTCCCAACTCGTACGCGGATCTGTTCCGTACTTAAGTCGGTAGGGGGTCATTCCAATGGATGCGTGGGGCAGAGTCATTTGCACGCGGTCCATTATAGGGATGAGCTCGCTCCAATTGTCTTGGTAATAGGACACGAAAGGCCTCAGTCTCTGATCGATGTATCGGTTCATGATTTCCGTTTGCCCGTCGGTCTGCTTATGGTAGGCAGTCGACAGCTTAACCTTTACGCCGATGATTCGGCAGAACTCCTGCCAAAAGGATGATACAAATTGGGGTCCGCGGTCGCTAATAATCGACTCCGGAGTGTGTCCGAATCGGTATATCCATTCGATGAATAATTGTGCCATTTGCCGGGCATCAGTAGTCTTGTGGCACGGTATCGTCACCGAACCCTTTCCGAGTCTATCCATGAACACTAAGATACTATCGTATCCATGCTTGTCTTTTGGGAACTCTTTGAAGTCCATCGTTAGGTGTTGCATAGGGTATTCGGGCACGGGTAGCGGGTGTAGGAACCCTTGTTGTTTGGTGACGTTGGTATGAGAAAGCCGGCATGTCACGCAGTTACGTACATACCGCAGACAGTCCGCTTCCATCCCGACCCAATGATACTTCGGGGCGAGCAGTTGGTAGGTTTTCCTGCCACTAGGGTGGGCTACCGACACTTGGTCATGCGCCTCTCGGATGAGTTTCGTACATAGGTCAGTGTGGCGATTCACACATAGGCGGCCTTTGTACAATAGGAGTTGGTTGTTCATCGCGAAGCCGTCCGGTAGGGGGTGTTTCGCTCGGGTCTCTGTGAACGACCTCCTATTGTCCGCACATAGTGCTTCGATTAAGTCGAAGGGCACCTGTGCTTTCGGGGTGTCTATCGCGTTGATCGAAGCTACGTAGCTATCTGCCAACTCGGCGCTGATGCGGGGGTCTAAGCGGCCTGGGCCTAGTAACACCCTCGCGCGACTATCAAGTTTGACCTTCTGTTGCATTATCAGGTCTTGGTCTCTTCGGCTCAGAATATCTGCCTTCTGATTGTTCTTGCCTGCAGTATACGTAATGCAGAAGTTGAAGTCGGAGAGTAGTTCCATCCACCGAACCTGCTTCGCAGTGAGAACCTTGGTAGACATGAAGTATTCCAGCGAGCGGTGATCAGTATAGACATCGACTCGGTGCTGTACCGAGGCTAACTCGGGCCTCCACTTCGCGAAGGCTTTCACAATTGCGAATAGTTCCTTATCGTGGATCTCCCAGTTGATCTCATGTCCGGTTAGGACGTGACTATAGAAGCTTACGGGGTACCATCGCTTGTCCGGGTGTTCCTGGGATAAGACACCAGCTACGACTCCGTCGGAGGAGTCGGTCTCAAGCTTCGTAGGCAATTCGGGGTTGAAGTGGTGAAGTGCCTGTACTGCTAATAGTTGTCGTCGCAATTCCTCGAAAGCAGCCTCACATTCGTCTGTCCAGCGGAACGGTTCCGAGGGGCTAGTGATGGTGGTGAGGGGCTTAGCTATCTTGCCGAAATCGCGGATGAATTGACGGTAGAAGCCACAAAAACCGAGGTAGGACTTCACACCCGTAACGGTAGTCGGTCGGATCCAGTTACGAAGTGGTTCGATTTTGTCAGGGTCCGCTTCGACACCGGATGTGGTCAGGATGTATCCTAAGTACTTCGTTCTAGTAACGTTGAACTCGCATTTCTTTATATCGGCTTGGAGTCCAGCTTCTCGGAGACGCTGTAGAACTTTGTGTACGTGGTCGATGTGTTCCGTAGTGTCCTCGGAGTAGATTAGAATGTCGTCTAGGTAGGCGGTACAGAAATCATCTAAGTATTGCATCAGGACGTCGTTCATGTAACGCTGATATGTTGCGGGGCCGTTCGTTAGGCCAAACGGCAACACTTTGCACTTGTAGGATCCATAGCGAGTCCGGAAGGTAGTATACTCTTCGGAGTCGGGATGCATCCGTATACGATGGAAGGCTTGTCTAATGTCCAGCTTCGTGAAGACTTTTGCTTTCGACACCCGCCCTAGTAGTTCGTCGATACGCGGGATGGGGTAGGGGTCATTCCGGGTAAGCCCATTTAGCTTCCGGTAATCGATGCAAAATCTCAGCTTACCATCCGCTTTCTTCACGAAAAGTATAGGAGACGCGAATGGGCTATCACTATTGACGATGAATCCCTTCTCTAAGTTCTCTAGAAGGTATTGCTTCGTAGCCTTAAGCTCTTCGGTGCTTTGTCGGTATAGCGGGGAGAAGGCATTTGGTAAAGGGGCTTCGAGCTGTATCTTGTGGTCGTATATGCGATGTGGGGGAAGCCGATCTGACTCCGATTTCGAAAAGACATCAGAGTAGTTTCGGTGCATATGCGGAAGCTTGTGCCGTATTAGGCGGAGCGTTTCCTCGTCCTCTGCCAACTCCCTTTCACGGAGGATCTGGTCAATCTCGTAGATGCTAGTCTGAAAGAACTCGGAGTCGCTTCGCATCATCTCATGGTGGAAAGCGTTCGCACTGATTTCGCAGATCTGTACGGGTGTAAACCCGCGTGCTATTCTCTTCTGCGGTAGTGGTAACGCCTCTAGGTTTCGGGTTGGGCTCGATGGAGTGTCGGTGATCTCTTCGGAGTCTAGAGTTATCACCTTCATGTCCATCGAACGTCCGCCTGCGCGGCGTCTATCTTCGCGATAGAGTGCGAGATCCCTACGGTTCGCATCCGACTGGTATGCCGGATGTCGAAAGGACGCTTCGCGCGAGTGGTAGGGCAAGGTGATCTCCTTGCTCCAGCTAGGAGTAGGCGGGTACTCCTTTGGCCATACTAGCCGATTCTTTGCAGAGTCGAGTAGTATTCGGAATCGGCTGAAAAGCTTCTTCCCAATTATCACATCTTGTGCTCCGAGGTCCAGGAGCACGAAGGGGCAGTTATATATCCGGCGTCCTTCGACTGTTAAGTGTAACCGAATATACTCCGATACGTGGGTTTGGATATTTTGCTGATATCCACGTACGGGTACAGAATAGGGCAGTTTCCGTATAGGGCTCTGTAGCGCTTTCGACAGTCGTTTCGCGAAAGGCTTGTCGATGACGAGGTAGCCATTTGCTCCTGTGTCTGCTAAGGACTTCGTTTGCACCCCGAGTCCGTTCATACTCAGGGTCGTGTCGACTAAGAACTGGGTACCTCCTAAGAGTTCTCGTAAGTCTAATCCTCGCAGGTCACATTTGCGTAGACCTAGGAAGGAGCCTTTCCCTAGGCCTCTTCGTTTTCCTCTAGCGACGCATCCGACTGAAGTTCGACAGCTTCCTCCCACTGTTCTTCTGTCTCGGGGTCGTTACGGTCGATCTCCTTGATAGTAGCGTTAAGTGGGCATTTGTCCTGGAAATGGCCCGGCTTTCCGCACTTGAAACAGTTCCCTGAGGACGCTGGGACTGCGGTCCTTACGCGCTCTGGCATGGCTGGCTTAGGGAGGAACGTGGTTCTAGTAATCGGAGCGGGGGTTGTTCGAGTCTGTTTCGACGCTGACGCCCTGCCCGTGTCGGTAGACCGTGTGGAAGTCCTTGCGGGGGCGAGCAGCGGGTTCAATTCGTTATTCCGGCGTCGTTCCTGATCGAATGCGGTGAGGTCTCGGACCATCGTGTGGTAGTCTCCCTTCCATTGGTTTTTGATAACCGCCACGCGGCTGCGAAATTGGGGAGTCAACTTATTCCACATGTACCGAAACCATTCCGACTCGGTGACTTGTCCTGTGATAGCTGCACTTTGGAAGCGAGCTTTGAACTCTGGGAAGGTTTCGCTCGCATGTCCTTTCTCTCCCATTTGTAGGTCGTCGAAGAGGTTCCTAGCCTGCTCCGTCTCATTGCCAGTGAGGTAGTATGAAGCCAACAGGTCCATCATCTCGTCAACACTGCAGAACCCATGCGTAGCGGACAGGTATTGGGGTTCTAAGTAGGTCTTTGCTAGGCCTGTCGTAGTTCCCCATATTAACGCTCTTCTAGAGACGTCGGTTGGGTAGTGGTCCTCATTAACCACGAGTCGGTCTCGAATCGACGCGCTCCATTGTAGGAAGGTATGTTCTATCCCATCACTAAGTGGAGTGATTCTTTCAGAGATGGTGGATTTCTTATAACGATTCGGAGGGTCTTCTGTAGGCATTCGCGACAGCCTTGGAATCGATGGAGAACGGGTGTTCTGAAGAGGTGGCAGTTGAACTGTCGCGGGGGTATTTCGCAGGTGAGACGGGCTATCCACCAATTCTACTGTTGGTATAGGAGAGTCCGCTGGTGGCGAGGATGGTATTCTGGTCTGCGTTGCCGCTAGGTTGGCTATCATTTCCTTGATCTCCTGCATCTGGATCTCGAGGTTTGTCATTCGATCCGGGATGTCTTCGGAGAGCGCAGCAGTCGAGGCTGCAGTAGTAGTTTGTCGGGTAGTCATTCTAGACGGTTGACCATCGTTGTCTTGCGGGATGTTTGATGTCGGGATCCGCTTCATATTGGTTCGGGGGTGTATCGATGTCGATACGAAAGAGTTTGACTTCCGGTAGCTCGTAGCTATCAACACTCTTGTTCGCAATTTCCTCTGCGCTAAGGGGGTTCTTAAGGATCTCGTATCCTCTTCGGCACTGACGCGTCGGCGACTTTACCAGCTTGTTCTGAAGGATCAAACCCTGATCCACTGGCTGTCCGTGAGGTCTCTGGAATCACGGCTATTTGAAGTCGTCAGGTCTCTTCTCCGAAATGGCACCAAGTCGTAGTCGGTGGCTTTCCGGTAGTTCTCTCCTGAGTCGTTCCGGTTTGGGATATTATTTAAGTACGGCCGTCCCCGGCAGGCGTGATCTTTTTTGTATAATGTAAGGACACAGGGCACCAGCTCACAGTAATAGCATATGGGAGTGCGAGTCTAATGGGTTGCTGGTGCTATCCTATAGGTCTACTACGAAGGATACAAAAAAGATGAAGGGGGAGCTACGTAGGTGCAATCCCTCTAATACACGAAAGGGGTCCGTCTCGGATAACCGGCCTTAGTACCTGAGGCGTGACCCGCAACTAGACCGTAACAGCCCCGACCTCGATCCCCTGAATATCGTGGTAAGGAGGCATCCTTACAATAATGTCATTAGATCTAACTAAGACAATGAGGATATCTTTAGCATAGATATTGTCTCTAATAAACTTGTCATGATCTAGGAGGTCATCATTTCATTCTTATAAGGTAGATGCTTTAACAGCTAGGTTAAGTGCCATTACATAGTCTCCTAGTAAGTAATTTAGCTAGAAGGTAACATTAGGCTTTAGATAAGGTTAATTAAGGGTAGTATGATAGATTTTAGGTACATCTATAGGTAGAGGTACACCTCTAAGGCTACTTGTTAGTACCTAATATTTGTTATTAAGAGAAGAGTCACTAGCTAGATATATAATAGGTTTGCCTAGTCTTAGTAAAAGCATAGTTAAGTAGAATGCGTTAACATTAGGAATAGTATAGCCTTTAAACTTAAAGTAGAACCATGACGTATTTATTTTCTAGCTTATTTTACATTATACATTCTAGCAAGAGTTCTATAGCAATAAGACTAGAGATATTAAGTAGTTCTTAATAAAATATGTTATAACATAATGCTAAGATAAGTTGGTTGTTTAGTGCCTAAATATAACATGGGCTAATCTTATGTTAGTAGCACTACCTCTAGGCTTAGAGAAATGTCATGCTACTAATGTAAAAGTGTAACACCATGCCTACTAACCTAAATATGTACAGTAGAACCTAGTTATAACAAACCCTACTATATATGCTATTTACTTTGTTATATTAAGGATTCATTATATAAAGTAGCCATGTGCTTAAGGATAAAAGAATGCTATATTTCATGTAATATATATCTATATAACAAAGAAAGTCTAAATATCCTATTATTACTATCTTTAAGCCTTCTCTACTTATAGAACATGCTTATACTAGTTTAATGTTAATATTAACTCTCCTGTTCCTATCTCTAACTACTCTTTATATAACTAGAGTGTTAATAGAGCCTTAATGGCCTTACTTACTCTAACTTATAACAGCTCCTTAACTTCCTCCTCTAACTTAGCCTTAATCTTAGGCTTAAACTAAGCTATAATCTGCTCCTTAATCTCATTCTCTATATCCTTAATAACCTCCTCTATAGGATTAAGAAATGTCTAGATATTCATTACATGGTAGATATAACTAGAGTGCTAGAGCTAAATGATCTATTATTATATAGTATTAAGGACAGATTCTAGCTAACTTAGTTAAGCTAGCTAAGGTAGCTAGTTAAGCTATATAAGGAGAGTTAATTTACAAGTAATTCTTAATTAATTAAGGGTTAATATCCATCTCCTAGGCTTAAGAACCCCATTAGATAGCTTTAAGGACATTTATAATATAAATTAGATCTCTCTTACTTTCTATCTCATTAATAAGATATTAAAGCTAGTACTTCTAATAGTATGCTTTCTATATATAAATTATACCTTAATTAAGAGGCTAGAAGATGCTTATTAAGTTTGTAAGAAGCTAGATAACTAGAGTATTTTAAAGCCCTTAAGCTATAGAAAGTAGCTTAACACTAAGCTTATGTCTACTAAAGTTATCTATAAGAAGAATAACCTTCTTACTACTTATATGTTAATTAAACTAATGTAGCTACTCTTAGAATATCTATCCTATTATCTAAGTAGATCTATTATACTACTAGATCTAATTTAGTAAGTAAAGATTAAGTCCTACTACTTAAAAAGCTCATAATGTTACTACTTGTCTAATATACTAAATTAGAAGATGATCTATCCTAGTTACATTATAGTAGAACTAAGCTATTATCTATGCCTTCTTATGTCATTATCTAGGTAATTGTCTTGTTATAAAACTTTAATCTAGTATCTACTTCTAATATAGTCTAGTCTTATCATAGTTATAGATATTAGTAGCATTATATAATAAGAGTAGTTATTAAATCTATTTAATCTCATATACTACTATAGGTTAGTCTACACTTCTAGCCTTACTATAATGAATATACTACTTAATACTATGTTAAGTCTTAAACCCTAAAAGCTAGCTATTACTAAACCATAGCATCTTAGCTCTATCGTATTTTAGGATTAATAAGAAGAAGAACTCTACTTTCTACTTTAAGATATTACTAGTAAGTATGACCTTATCCTTAACTCTTCGTACCTATTATATTAGTGCTAACTTAAGCTTAGGCCATTTCTTAACCCTCTGTCGCTTTGCTGATCTCTAGAAATTCGACTAGTTAAGGTGGTCGTATTAGGAAGAGAGGATCTCAGAGACGCTTAAAGTAGCAACAGATCAGCCGTACTGCTGTTCAAACCACGCTTAGAGCTCTTGATATTCGAGAGGTGGGTGTGTTGACTGGTGGTGAGCTTAGAGAGCAGCTTTCTGCTCAGCTGTAATTGGCAATCGCTTTTGTGGCATACCTTTCTATAACGAATGTTAGCTGTTTCCTAACGAAGTTCATAGTACGGAAGAATTCGTTATAGCTCACTGAAAAAACAGGTGGCAGTTGACTTTGTTCGTTATAACCAGGAATTCGTTATACGGAAGTTCGCTATAACCAGGTTCTACTGTAGGACCAAGCCAGCAATGGACACCTTTAGCATGACATTCTTTGCCTAGTAAGTCTCCGGCCTCGTATAAAAGCTTTAAGTCCCAGGTAGACGCTAGTGCAGTCCCGCAGGGAAGGCACGCTGAAGGGACGCTGTTGAAGAACTTCGTGCCGCGAATGCCGTTGGGGCCATCACTTGTTCGAATTGAAGGGACGTTAAATCTCTCGAGAGGCTGCGTATGCCAGAAATCCTTCCCTGGAGTATGGCATATATTAGAACTGAATGTTTAAATTTGAGCCTAGATGACTTACCGCTGAGCAAAGAGATCTTTTCTTGGATAGAAGCATTTCGAATAACGTCTTCGACATCGAAAGGGGAATTTTCCATCCTTAAGGGTCAATCACAGAAACAAATTGTTCTGAATCTTACTAAAAGGCAGAAAATAGAGAGAAAGGGGAGAATGAAGATCACGCAAGAGATCAAGTACTCGAAGAGATTGAGTGAAGGGATCAAGTGCACAAACAGTTTCATATTTGCAGGTTATCGAATATAGCACTCCCTTAGTCAGTTATCTGTTGCATCATAGGTTCAACCAGTCTACTGCAGATCCGCAAAATTCACTACAAAGTGGGCACGAATGTATGTGAGTTGGACATTGGTCTAGAATTGGAGGGGCAGTCAGATTAGAGCCGCGGACCCTCCGCGACGCTAATGCCAGGATCGGCGTTTAGCTTCAGGTATGCTGGCACAGAGTACGGGCTAATGTAGAGTCCCGCACGCGGAGTCGCGGACATCCTACGAGGCTAAAATTGGCTAATATTGCCAAGAGTATGGCGAAAGGTCTGATGTTTACAGAATATTCGCAAATTGCAATGGAAATAGAATGTGATTCATTACATGCAAAATCTACTAGCTTATGCCATGAGTTTATAATCCTACGTTTCTATCGTAACAATACTGGCTCTTAATTTCTAATATATTTATTAGGTAGGTAGCTGTAGTAGCTTTTAAGGGCCTGAATAGATTTAAAATAATTATCTACTCAACTCCATTTTGTTGATATTATTTCAAACACTACATTTTTTAGCTCGCTACAATTCTCCCTTGACTCATGTACTAAGACCTCACCATCTCCTAAATCCATCTTCATCTCCAAATGCACGATAAAGTTCTCACCTTCTTTCTTCCATTTCACCAATGCCATGCCCTTCGTTTCCCCAACACCAAAAGGAACCCTCGCCTCTAACTCTGCAAATAGTCCAACCCTCGGTTTAAACTCAATGACTCCCCACGCTCCCTCCCTCGGTCTGATCCCAACCACCTCCACCAAAAACTCATAGATCGGCGCACTTCCCCAAGCATGACAATCCGATCTAAGGGTTGCATCGTCTTCCACCCACGTGGTAAGGCCCTGAGCCAATTGGTCTCTCCAGGGATTCCAGAAGGCATGGAAAGAATCGTTGTACAAATTCCCTCCTGCTAGAGAAAGAGCGCGAAGGGTGTAAAAGGACATCGAGATCGAGGTTGCTGTGAAATTGGGCGAGAACAAGCTAGTGCGAAGAATATTTTGGGCTTGCTCTCCAACAGCCGCTCCGCATGTTACAGCCCAGACTTGGGAGTGTTGGCTCATATCTTCGTCTGGTTTAGATATGGATGCCAACCCATCTGTGAAAACGTCACCGTCGAAGCAGTGCTTTTGAATAGCTTCCACTATCGAGTCCGCCCGAGAAAGATACTCAGAAGCTAGTGCAGGTCGCCCAATACCTTGTAGAAGCTTCGCCGCCCTCTTTAAGGTATACGCGTATAACATGTTGGCAAAGCTCAAATACCCAGTTCGTTCACAAGCTGGTGGAATCCCAAACGGTCTCCACCTTGGCGTCCAGTCCACAAAATCCCACTGCGAAGCAGATACTGCAGCGTCTAGACTCCGCACAAGCTGCACCTCCGAATCAACACGACGAGCAAAAGATTCAAAAACCCCATCGCAAGCTGGCATGAACTGTCGCACGAACGTACTGTCCCCGAAATACTCGAAGTAGTCGGTGACCATGCAGATCCAATACAGCGAGAAGTTGGGAATGATTTGGTGTTTATGTGCTGGAGCTCGGCTAGCCGTGAGGCCAGTATTTGTGTTGTACGAATTGTGCACTTGTATGATGGCTTGACGGGCTAGCCGACCGTCGCCTGAGAGCACGTATGTAAAGAGAGCAGAACTGCGGGTGTCCATGGCGTATTGGAGCTGTTCGTAGAATGGACAGTCTTCATAGCAATCGTGCATGCAATTTTCGAGGGTTCTGATACTTGTCGTCCATAAGTTTTGGGTTGGTTGATCAATATTCGAGGTTTTGAAGTCTGCCAGTATTTCAAGGGGGTAGTTCGCTGTTGTTATGTCGATGCCATTGATGACCAAATCGCAGTCTTCTGCTACTAGAATGTCTAGAGCAATGAAGCGAAGAGTCCTGAAATGGAATGGAGTAAATATCTCCTCTTCCTCAGTTCGCTCATGAAGTTGAGGCAAATCTGCACTTAATTTCTTCCCGCTGAAAACATATATATCTTCTGGACCGAGCAAGGTTTTAGTGGTATCTCGTCGATCGCCTTTCCGACGAACCCATGATATCTGTTCTGGCTGGTCCTCGTAGCACTCTGAATAGGTTACCTGAAAATCAAAGTAAGTAATCAGTTATATCCTAAGATATCCAAATAACATACCTTTAGGGTGCTGCCCGAATTTGCAGGTCTTTCGAATTTGAAATCCAAAAAAGCTGTGATATGATGCTTCGCCTCCAACTCCACGTGATGTGAAGTGCCTGCAGGGAGACGAAGACTTGTGCCGGTAGAACTTAGCAAAGCATTCTCCCAACATGTCCGAGATTTGCTGCTTCTGATGTTGTGGACCTTTTTGAACTTCAGAGAACGATATTTAGGAGTCGGGGTCATTCTTGGAGACAGCTTCCAAGGAGCAGATTCTCCATTTGAAGCTGGAAAGGTCAACTTCTTTGCTGTTACCCATTTGATATCAGCATTCTTTGTGGTATCAACATTCTCGTACACATGCAAAAATGCGTCCTCCTCATTATCAATTAGTAGCCGGGTTGACAAGTCGATAGCCGTTTCCCATGCATTCCCGGTATCAACGTCGATCGCCCCTTCCCCAATACTTCGAATGAGAAGGCCAGCATATGGCAACCTAGGGAAACTCGCCGCATAAAACGTTGCATAATACCATCGTAATACTCGCACATTAAAGTGATTCTGGCCGATGCGTACGTATCGTCGAAAAACCAGTGATGTTCATCTCCTTTTACTGGACCAACGGAAACGAGTCGGGAATTGATGCACAATTTGTATTTTGTATCTGCACTGATTTGGATCTTGACAGGGTGGCTGGGAAGAGCCTCAGCCGTAAGATGGATCGTTCTGCGAAAGTGCACAAATCCCCCAGCAGAGCACTTATCCGGCCCATAATTCCATTCAGGATGCCAGATCCAAGGGGCTACAGCCATCGCGAATTCAGCAATGAGAGATGGGTGGCACTGAAGTATAAAGAACTGATTGCACAGACGGAAACTTGTCAATGAGAAAAGAATGAGGACGTGGATATAAATAGCTGTGGAAGAAAGGACGAAAAGATATGCCACCCCACCTTTAACCGTCGATCCACGAGTGCAACCAGGTCAACACTAGTCATTAGGGTCCCTAGAGTACAGTAGATAGAATGTAATGAATGCTCGGTCGACACGACTCAGTTCGGGAGATCTCATTATCGTATCCCAGTGTGTTTTCGGGAAAGCGGAGAGCGAGAAGAGGCGCGAGACGAGGTGCAACAAAAGGTGATGATGTTTTAAGTTTTATGTTTGATGTTTGATGCCCCGATGTTAAAGACGAGACTTCGCGGGGACTCCGCGAGAGGTCACAGAATGTGGAGACAGCGAGTTTCTTGTTAGGGAAACGGGACGATCCCATGGGATACAGTGGGTTTTTACGCCTAAAATTACCGGTTTTCCCTCCAACGTTTCTAAGAGTGGGTATGTATACGCGTAAAGGTGTGGGTACAACCGGCAGTGTGAATACAAGCGCGAATACAAGCGCCAATGAAGACTCAGTATCGGACTAGGTTTGGGTTCCTAAGCCGTGTCTAACTTTCGAGATTTCAATTGACTTGAGAGAGCGCGGAGAGCCGGAGTTCGTCCCAGGACTCTCTCCATCCTCTCCACACTTGACGAGCTCTAACCCCAATACCCCGAAACCCCAATACCCCGCAACTTTGTATGAGATTTCTTTTCCCCATCTGATATTATTCCCCGCACCCATTCTCCAGATTTCCATAAGCCTCGACCCCACAACGTACGACACGACGATCTTCTTGGGCAATGCCATCTCCGCCATCTACACAATCCGGGCTAGGTCACCGGGCGAAAAGGAACCGGGCTCTTCGTGAATCGTTAAATCTATATTCTATTATATAGGGAGCTCATCCTGCTAACGAAGACGTTGTTCATCGACAAGATCATACTCGAGTCTCTTCCCTCGAACTGATCACCATCCCGTTAAGATATCGGACTCTGTTCTTTGCAACCCGACGATCGGATACAACAATTCATCCCTCTAACTGTATCCTTCGGTAGCAATGCATGCTCCTAAATCCAGCTCAGTGGCCCTGGCCATGCCAGCTAGCAGTCTTGACACGGAACACTGGTGGAGGCACAAGAATCTGCGTACGCTCAACTTCCTCCTCATTTTCCCACTTCCTTCCCTAGGTGCAAAGATTAACACGATGGGCAGCTTTGATGGATCAATGATGAATGGTCTACAGGCCGTTGAATCCTGGAGACTCTATTTTGGACACCCAAAGGGGTCGACCTTGGACTTGTTCAATGCTGCCTACCCTATCGGTGGCCTATGCGGAATTCCATTTATCTCCTTCGTGAGCGATGGATTTGGCCGCCGTGCTGGTTTTGCACTTGGAGCAACTCTCTGCTGTATTGGCGCAGCCCTTCAATCTGGTGCCGCGAACCTGCCAATGCTTGTCGTGGCACGAGGTGTTCTTGGGTATGTCTTCCTCTTATATTCCAAGCAGGGCAGCACTGACCAAGTCTTCTCACAGCTGTGGTACTGTCTTCCTTGGCTCCTCTGGCGCCCCCTTAATCACCGAGATCGCCCATCCACACCACAGAGCAACCGCGACGGCGCTCTTCAACACATCATACGCGCTCGGTTCCATTATCGCAGCCTTTACTACATTTGGGACTTTCCGCATCGTTGGGAGTGCAGCGTGGCGCATCCCTTCCGCTGTTCAGGCTCTCCCGTCCGTAATCCAGCTTCTTGGCCTATGGTGGGTTCCTGAGAGTCCACGTTGGTTGATCTCTAAGGACCGCAGTGAAGAGGCGCTCGAATTCTTTGTCAAATACCATGCCGAAGGAGAAGAGAACGATCCCCTAGTGCAATTCGAATATGCCGAAATACAGGGTGCTCTTGCCTATGAAAGAAGCATTGATCGGGGAAGTGCAATCAAAAACTACCTTGAATTCGTCAAGACACCAGGGAATCGAAAGAGATTGTTTATTCTGTTGTGGTGTGGATGTATCACTCAGTTGTCAGGAAATGCATTCATCTCATAGTAAGTACACTCTGCGACTGAGCGAAATATTCGAAAATCCATTTACTACTTACCATTCAATTACTGACTTAAACACTTTTCAGTTACCTCTCCCCAGTTCTCACCTCTGTTGGCCTCACCACCTCCCTCGAACAAACCCTAATCAACGCGACCCAACAAATCCTGTCCTGGGTCTCAGCTCTATACTTCGCCACCCTACCTGGCAAAGTCGGCCGCCGTGTTCTCTACCTCTCCTCCCTGTCCTGCATCTTCCTCTGCCTCGTCTGCATCACCGCCGGCTCAGCCGTCTTCGCCGAAAACCCGAACAACAAAACCGCCGGCAGCGCCGTAGTCGCCTTCCTCTATCTCTTCTCCCCCGCCTACAACCTCGGCCTCAACGGCAACAACGGGCTCTACATCACCGAAATTCTGCCTTTCAGCCTGCGCATGTGCGGCCAGGCTTGCTACCATCTCTTCTCGACCTGCTTTACCCTCCTCACGACCTACGCGTTTCCGGTCGGCCTCCAGAACTTAAAGTGGAAGTTCTACCTCATCTGGGTCCCGTGGGTTCTCCTGGAGATCTTTGTTGTTTGGCTCGCGTTCCCTGAGACGAAGGGGCCATCCCTCGAGGAGATTTCTATCATTTTCGATGGTCCGCAGGCGGGGGGGTTAGATGTGGAGAAGTTAGAGTTGGAGGTCGAGCAGGAGGAGGAAAAGAGAACCGTAGAGGTTGCAAAGTGAGTATGTTGGTGGGTGGCTAGGAGTGGTACTAGTAGACAAATGCTTTAGTGATGAATGTTAGTGTTAGTGATTAGCTCACAACTAGGATTTGTTTCGTGCTTCCCAAATATCCGTACGAGCTTAGAATACCAGATAGGAAAGTGCATCCTTCATCAATCTCCGTGTTATGCATTGATTTTTCAAAGCGATCATCATGCCTAGATCCATCCCTAAACGCATCTGCAGATGGCTGATTTCATGGACAAAAGTTATAAGAAGAAAAGAAGTTATGAGGAAATATCAGTCAGCTAAAGTACACAGTAGGTCTGATGAGGTAGAAGGTATTGCATATAATATTTCTAGTTATAAATATTTCGAATCTGCGAAGTCCTTCTCTTTGTATCCAAACATTCCATCCCCTGTTCTAGAACATCTGACTTAGGCAGCCTTGGTAGCAGCGGTGACCCCGATTATATCATGCCATTAACCACCATCCAGATGTTCTTGTTCCAGAACATATGGCTTAGGCAGCATTGGTATCAGCCTTGACCCAGATGGTATCGTGCCATTCACCACCATAGGTGTCGTCATTCTTGCCACTGCACGAGTCGCGGATAGTAGCCATCCTCTGTCTGCAGTAGTCGTAGTCAACCGTGTAGGCGAACTCGCCGGTATTTTCGATTATACCTTGGGCGGATAAGCTTTACTTCATTTTAAACAAACGGGAATATAGGACTGAAAGCTGTTACTCGCCGACGAAGAAGGCGTCGCGGCCATCTTCCAATTTCAGGTTACCAACTGAAACTTTCAGGTCTGAGCCGGGACCAATAACAACGCCTCTGAAGTCGGCGCAGACTTTGTCGAATCCACTGGAGAAGACATCCTTCTTCATCCAGTCAGGTTTGTTGTGGACATCGTAGCACCCAACTAGTAAAAGAGTCGGATGTTAGTATCTTGAGACATTCTTTGATACAACTAGAGAAACTATTTTGTAGAAAGGAGTCATACCATAGCCATTTCTCTTGGCTTGAGAGCCCCCAGAGACAGATGAGATTGCTGCAGCGCTTGTAACGGCTGCAAAGAGCAAGCTTGAAAGAGTTGAGTAAAGCATCTTGATGGTGTTGAGTAGAGGACTTTCGTAAAGGAATCTTATTGAGCTGATTGAGTATGTAGATGTATCTTTAAGGCTGTTGTTGATATCCAGAATAATCTGATGAGGAGAGAAACAGAGGAGGAGAAGCCCTCCTTTATATAAGTTTAGAATGTAGAGCAATACCATCGGATTTTACCAGGACTCCGGTGTCAGTATCGTATATTCCTTTGAATATAGATTTAGAACACAGATCAATACTATCGGAGTTTACGAGGACTCCGGTGTCAGTATCGTATATTCCTTTGATCCTTTGATTAGCTGATTCTTTGGTTCTCTCACTCTGCACCGTACGTGAAAATGCTTGGGTGAGATATACGAGCAACTCTACGTAGCTGATGCTTTAACCAACCTAGGAAAGATATCAGCATTTTTCATCCAAAAGGTCATCGTGTTCACCAAAGCAGAGGCCTTTGTACACCTCACCCGAGCTGTACACGTATTACATACGTAGTCCCGGGGTGGCTCTGGTTCCCAATCAGGACGTGGCCGCTGACATGCCCAGAAGAGGAACACACCGAGACCTGCATTGCTCAGTTAGGTGACTGGTACAGGCCGCGACCTCTCCAAAAATAGCGCAGGAGTGGCTAAGCTTTTACGGATAACTCAATTGGGTCATAGGGGTTATAATACTGTATTCTCATATACTATTCCATCGAGCCGCCAAGGGCAGCTTTATACAGCCGCCAGATTTTAAAGACTCTCCCATTCAATCAGATCACATAACACTATGGGCGGACACACGTTGAGATTTCCAACTGTATACGCAACAAGAACTTGCTGCGCGGTCCCCGAATATCCATATGAGCTCAGAATACCAGATAGGAAAGTACACCCTTTACCAATCCCCGCGTTATGCATTACTTTTTGAAAGCGATTGGCGTCATGCCTGGATTCATCCCACAAGCACAGCTGCATTAGGATTGCCTCCCGCTCAGGATATCCGAGCTCACGTCAGATCTAGCTGTTGGCTTTTGATTCAGCTTCCCTTTTACGATCTCATACTGGTACGGTACTCACCAGACCTTGAGATCGACATTTTAAGGCTGATCGGTCCCGCAAAGGCTTAGTTAGCTTGCATACAAACCCTTTTTTAAGCTTACTTCGGCGGGAAATAGGTGGGGCTGAAACGTGTTGGAGGTGATTCCGGAATACGGAGAACTGCACGCGAATTTGTGTGGCAATCCCCGACAACCGTAATCAGTCTCTTCGGCAAACGGAGCAGAAGCTTCACAGTAGAACACAGTAAATACAGTATATAGATCAATTGAATTACTACCTAATCTACGGGCCTACGTACGCTATTTGTAGTCCTGGGGGAAACCCCAAAACCCTGACAAGCTGGGCTTTCCGGGCTCAGCTGGGCTTTTGGATCAGTGGCTTCCAATAGTATGGCGCCACTGTCTTACCCGTTGGTAACTGGGAAGTTGGACGGTCTCACGGAGATAACCCGTCGTTTTAGGCGTAAAAGCCCACCGTATCCCACGGGAATGTCCGTTTTCCCCAACAAAACGGCTCTCGTAAAAATGTCAGGTGACAGCTTCCAGATTACTGGTTACTGCTTACGAGACTCCTTCGACCATCAAATGCTGCTACTCCGTATACGTTACAATCGGGACACTAAGACTAATCACTACTATAAAGGCATAATTACAGCTTACGGAGGATTCGTTGTCTTACCTTTTGTAAGTCGGATGATTTTGATTTATCATCTTATGTTTTATAAATCGTATAACGCTGATTTATTTAATTTATTTGATTTATCATAGATGTTTTGTAATTCGCATAGGAACAGAAGGCCGAAAAATACCATTTGCTATCTATCGTTATTACCTTTCCTATTCCCCATTAAAAAGTATAACGGCAACAAAAGTAGGAAAGAAAGCATCGATAACAACTATATAGCCCCCTACCCTCCTATGCCATCCTATAGCCTCCCTCTTAAACAACAGAGACAAAATAGAAAAGCATAGAGTAGGTATTAGCAACTCCCCTGTACATCCTTAAGGAAAACATAAAGAAAGAAAAAAACCTCATGAAACGAGTCGAAAAACGAAAACTGCACTACCTAATAGTTCTTGGGCTAGTAGCAAGGATGAGCAAACGAGGGTAGACAGATAGGGCAATTTGGGCTCCATCGATTCCTAGAGAGCAGCAAATGTAACGCGAAGGTGTTCGTGGAAGTGGTGTGCGGCAGAGAAGCAGCAGCACCTCAGCGCCTACATCTCATCCGCGCTATCCCACCCATCGTTCTGGGGTCTCTTCGTCGGAGGAGCGTGAGCCGCAGGATCTGCCGGGCTGTACGCTTCGAACCCATAGTCCGTGGTGGCACCCTTGGGCACCTTCTCCTGTCGGATGTCAGTTTTTATTGTAGATGGGTTGGGTGTTGTGGATAGCGGAGATGGGGAGAGGGGAATGAAGTTTTGTGACCAAAGAGAAAAAACAGGGAAGAGTGATGGTGAAGGGATAGGTACTCACAGGCTTGAACCACGGGCTTCCAGTATTTCCACGTGGCGTAGAACGTCCCGGCCTCCCATACTGTCCAGTTTTGACGTTCTCTTCGAATGCCGTCGATGTCGCCACGGACGCCGCGGTGGTCGCCCGAGTAGAGCTAGCAGTGCTCGGTGCAACGACTGTCTGGAGGTGTGCAGTTCCGGTATTATCATATCCCGTGAAGGTCGTGCCGGCCTTTCTGTTCTTAGTGGGAACAGCCATCCAAGTATTTTCGCTGAGAGGCTCGGGGGTGGTAGACTGATTGGGAGCATCATAGCCCGTGGGCATTTTCTGCGCGGGCGTCGTTCTCATATCGCCAGGAGGAGCATCGACGAGCGAATCTGAATCGGCAGAAGATGAGACAGCGGCGGAACCACCGGCATTGGACTTGCCGGCCTTGCCACCGCGACGGGCAAATGGATCGAATTGGGCAAATATATCAGTAGCAGCTGAGACAGGGCTGTTGGAGCGGCTGCCATAGGGGTTGCTTGGTGTTGACTCAGTGGGAACATCGTTGCCGTGGTACGTCATCCTGGTAGGGGCCATGAAGCCATCGGGGGCAGAAGGAAGGCCAGACTCGACCACTGAAGGTCTTGTGGTGGTGCGCCTAGCGGAGGCATTGGTGGCGACGCTGATCGTATTGTTGCCGGCATGCGTCGTGCGCCAGACGGATGAACTCTAGGGCCAGGGGGTTAGTTCGGGTTGATGAGGATTGTGAGGGGAGGGCGACATACCTGCTCACCATCATCACCAGCCTGGGCGGTGGGGGTCACCAACACAGAGAGCGCGCCAGGATTCTGGCTGTTCGGGGCGGCAGCGAGGGTGGTGTCGGGGTGCAACGCCATGCTGGGACCAGGGAGGGTTTCCGTGCCAGGCTCGTTGGTTTCCTGCCAGTTAACGCACGCTTTGCAGCGCTGCTGCAGATTAGCATTGCATTTTGAGAGGGGCTTGCCTGTGTTGGGATACTTACAGCGGACAGTGCGGCGGTACGTTGGTTATATGAAAACTGGTCCTTTGATTTCGTCACTTGACAGAACTGGCACAGAAGCTCAAAGACATTCTCCCCCGAACAATGCCTGCATCGAAGATTGGCACTAAAACCAGTGACATTCCTCCCCATTGTGACCCTCGAGGTGTATGTTTTCATCTCCTTTTTAGAGAAATGGTCGTTTGAGGCTGGCTTGACCTTGGAACAAATGCGGCATTTAAACCTAGAAATGAGGTTAGATCGGTGGTGTTTTGAAGGGGAGTGAGAGGAAACTCACGTAGAAGGTAGGCTCACGCCTTTGCCATCGAGGCTGGATTGGATTTGTGTTAGGACCTGCCTAATTGTGGGTTGTGATACGGGGAAGGGATAGCTTACTTCTCCTTCCACTTGAAAGTCGACATATTCAAGACGGGGAAGGTTTCACTTTATTCCTTGATTGTCAGTTTAAAATGTAACATATATTTGACCTTGTCCTGATATCTGATGAAAAAAGTTCTCGGGCACGGAGACGAAGGTGGGCCAGGCTACTCTGATGTTAATAAGAAGTAAACCCAGTGAATTTGTAAAAGATTGAGGAGGGCCAAATGAATATGAAAGGAATTTTTTTTTTTTTTGAAAAACAGTAAGATCGGTCAGGTGAACCTTGTTATCGTGTCAAACTTCTTTGAGAAAGTTTACAATGACGCGTTTAACTTGACCTTTGTTAGGAAAGAAAAAAGCAACTTACATACTTTGAGGTTGATGATTGTTTCGAAAGGAACAGGAACACGGGTCAAGGTGCGAGACGTTTGAAGGAAGGAACGGGGCTGCTTTTGCTTTGCTTTGCTTGCTGGCTGTGTAGGGAGGTGTAAGACAGTGCTACTGATTGCTTTGTCAGTGAGGGGGTTGCTGTGAGGTAGAGTGCAGTGGAGGATGAAAAGTATAGTGGAGGAAGAAGAGTGTGGAGGAAGATGAAGAGTGTGGTGGAAGATGAGGAGTGTGGTGGAAGATGAAGAGTGTGGTGGAAAATGAAGAGTGTAGTGGAGGAAGATAGTGTAAAATAGAGACAGTTGTGGGGCAGAACAAAAAATCAAGAACAATGTAGGTGGGCAAAGCCCTTTGTAAACATTCCTTAGGCAACATACAGCCATGGCACGGAGTGTCGTAGAATCTAGACGCTTATCGACAAGGCAGCAATCTCAGATGATGCGAGAAGCGCTCAAGTCAACATCTTGCTATAGTTGCTGTCTCTCTAGGACAAGAGACGGAGACGAAGAACAGAGATGGAGACTTCCTTCTCTGGTGAAATGCATCTGAAGACAAAACAAGACAGAGAGAATATGCAGGGTGAAAAGCATGAGGACAAAGCAAGGAAAAAAGAGTGTACAGATTGTTGAATGTGTATAGAGACTATTCTTTGCTGTGATGATGAAATAAACTTACTTTCAACTCGTATATGATTCGTTTCCAGTAACGGATGAAGTTGAGCAGGTTATAGGTGAAGGTAAGCCCGCCTTGCTGCCGTCAGTGATGCTGAAGTAGTTGCTGCTCTCGCCGTTGTTGTTGTTGTTGTTGTTGGTGTTGATGATGTTGGGGTCGTTGTTGTTATTTTTTATAGCCCCAACTCTTGTGTTGTTGTAGGACCAGCACCCCACTGCACCAACTACAACGTAACAATTGCCCAGGAAAGAACGACCAAACGACTGTCACCATAAGAACAACTATTTGAGGAAGGAGCGACTTGAGAAGGAAAAGCTAAGTGAGGAAAGAACCACTGCCTCAACAGAGCAAAGACTGCCTTGGGAAGGAGCGACTGTCCTCGAAAAGAATAGCTGCCTTACGAAGCAATGGCTACCCCCGGAGGGAACGACTGTCCAAGCAACGCCAAAGGAAGGAACGACTACCATTAGAAAACATGACTGCCCGAGGAAAGAGCAACTGCCATTCGGAAAAAAAAGACCGCCCGAGGAAAGAACGACAGAAATAGGAAAGAACCGACGTGTTACGACGGAACAATTTCCTCAGGGAGGAACGGCTGCCCATCGAAGGCCTAAGAAAAGAACGATTGCCCTGTGACGAAACGACAGCACTGGGAAGGAACGAATGCTATATAAACGAACGACTCTAACAAGAAGGAACGGCTGCCACGAGAAGGAAAGATCACACTCGGAAGGAACAATTGCTATATGAAGCTATGAAGGAAGGAACGATACTATCATAAAGCAATGACTGCCACCGGAAGGTACGACTGCCTTTATAAAAGAAAAGAACATCTGTGTAGGAAGGAACGGCTGACATAGGAAGAAACGATTGCCTCACAATGGAACGACTTCCCGCTCTACGAAGCATCCGCTGCCTACGGGGTAATATATTGTGCGATATATACACAGAAGGGCTGATTGCGAAGAAATGGCCGACTGTCCTACAAATAATAGATGTACGAATGACTAACCTACAGATGGCTGAAATTGCAATGACTGGCATACAGAGCAACGGCTGATTGCAATATGAAGTTTAGAAGGAACGAACGACGACTGCTATACAAAACGCAACTGCCCTCGGAAAGAACGAGTGCCATAGAAACAACAACTGTTTTAGAAGGAACGACGGCCATATATACAGCCACAGCTCCGTTTGGAAGGAACCACTAGCATACGAAATACAACCGCCTTGCATGGAAGGAACGACTACCATATAAACAACGACAACGAACGCCCTCGGAAGGAACGACTGCCATACAAGCAACTGCCAATAATGCCACGAACGCCTGACAGACAAACCGACCTGCTAACGATGGCTTACTAAGCAATGTGTGTCGTCTAGACCAACACACCATACGGAGTATAGTACCACCGCCATGCCGCCGTACCACGCCATGCGACGAACCATTCCACTATGGATCCCGCGGACAATGCGATCACTTCCCAACCATGGCAAAAACAATATCTATCGCAAACCTACAGACCCTTATAAAACGACAGACTCACCTGCAAACCACCATTCGCACGCGTCCATCCAAACCGAACAAGTTACACGTCGCATCTCGCCGCACGCACACATCCTCCTCGCCCCGTCCCCTACCAGCCATCCGCAAACCCAGCTAGGCTAGCCCCATTAGTCGCCAACGCGCCGCGACGCGACCAGCGGACAAGGGTCCAATCCGCGCCGCGCAGCCAAGTGGATACCGCGGCACACCCAAACTCGGCTGCTGGTAGGTCGGTCGCATGTCAGACCCTCTCCACTCCCGGCCTCCAGACTTTCTGCCACCACGGTACGGTACTGTACTACGGAGCCACGGAGCAATCTACCCGGGCTAGTGATGGAAGCGGTCGAGGGGGCGCGATCAGGTCATCCCCGCAAGTGGGAAGGAGGGAAGGGGGGAGGGTCCCACCGACGGCCGGACGGCGGCGGTGCGTTTGTGGTTGCTCTTAATTCAGGGGTAGCCGTAATGTGCTGGATCCGTAATTTTGTGATGGGGGGGGCAAATTGGCAAGGAACAGGGGGGGTTGGGGGGAGTGATTCCCAGGGAGTCTGCAGGTGTGGCTTGGAGTGGAGTGGGTGCGTGCTGGTTTCTTGAACTTTTCTTCTTTTTGGGGTGTTCCTTCTTCTGCTGGTCTGATTTTGATCTGCTCTGGTCATTTTTCCGTTTGGATGGGATGGATGGGGGGGATGTACCTGAGGCGTGGTGTTGTGGTACAAGCACTTCCCGCACTCGCTACTACTCGTGGTAACGCATGACGCCTCTCCTTATTTCTGTTCCTTGCGCCTTATAATTGCGGTGGATCAGTGGCAACAGGGTCTTTTTGAGTGAGTGAGTACTGTACAACGTGCTCGTCTGATTCAGGCTGGGTTCACACACCACACTCACACCACACCGTAACAATAGGATTCAGTTGGATTATTCGCAAGGGGGGAAAGTTGAGGTGAAGAGTCTGAAGAGTGACTTGGTATGGTACATTCTGCCACACGACGCGGTACTTGTGGTTTGAAATGCAGACTGCATACTGCCGTCGCCGCTCGGAGCCCCGGACAGTGCCACGACTGTCTGCTTATGTATCTCAACGTGTACTGCTGCATGCTACTGCATGTACCAGCGGTGGATCTATGGCATGTAGAGTCTGTCTCTCCATCTCTGCATCACTGCATCTGCATGTACTTTCTTCTCCCTGCCAGTCAGGTACGCGGTGTGCGATGGGTGTGCGATGTGCGTGAGAATCCCATACTACTCATAAACTACCCATACTAGAGTACCTTTCTAACTCATACTAAGACTCCTTTTGGTGTGACTGCGCACTTTGGACTGCTGCTACTGCACTCGACTGAGTACTCGACTGAACACTCTTTCGTCTCTCGGGTCGCCCCCAAGTCCCCAAGTCTACCAAGTCGCGCGCCTTTCCCTTTTCCACGGACCATCGAGGAAAGTGTCTCGTGTCGCACGTACACTACTGGAGGAAGTACACATTCTACTTCCCGACCACTACAGTGGTACTTACTCCTTCCCACCCAACCAACCGTTCACGACGGAACCGAACCCTAACTGCGAAAATGTGCCTGTACACCACACCACACACCACTAACAACCATCACAGTACGACTGCACGCTGCCTCGATTTGCTCCCAAATCCCCAAATCCTCCATCCGCATCCTCTCATTCATTCCCTTCCTGCCTCAAAGCATCCATATCCATCCATACATATGAACCGACTCATATGCAAACTGTACTCGAGAGTATGCGACATAACATACAAATAACCACGCCCAATAGATAATGGGCTACTGGGAAAAAGAGACGAGAGACAAGCTCAATCAAGCAAGTCCGTTCATTACGCAAGTTCCAGAAACAAGGACCTCTTGCATTTCTGCTTAATCGTGTCTGACCCAGCTCCTCGTTGGTTTCGTGTATCATATACTACCGACCTTCTACTTGCCTTCACTGGCCATCTACTCGCTATTCCTATCGATAGTAATAATACCGCACTCTCCTCACCACTGCGACAGAGAAGTTTCGTGATTTCAAGGCTCCATCTACTTTCCCCCCCCGCAGGCTTCCCCAATCAAATGCGGCGGCGACAAAAAAGAGGGTGGCATAATCGTTGAAACTTAGCGAAATTGGCCATTTTATACAGCACACCGACCACCACCCATCCTGCGACAGTGCGAGCCCAACTCGTGTTTTATGCGGAAATCAATCCCCACGCCTTTACCCGCTGAACTTCTGGAAGATTGGACCCTCTTACCTTTCTCCCCGGGGGGCTACTGATCATACAACCGATCATATACGTGTATACATATACATGTACACGCCGTGACTGCACTGGATCAATCGCCTCTCCAGACTCGTTCGGTGTCACGGCAAATATTCACCACGACGACACGCCCGCTGCTGCAGCAAATTCACAAACCCCACGTTCATTAAGTACACCGCACACCTGCCTCCTGTCACTGGTTTCCGCATTCAAAGTCACCCCAAAAAGCCACTATCTTCACGCCATCCCATAGTACGAAGGATATTCAGTGGTTGTGGGTCTCCAAGCTGGGATCCATAAAAAACCACCCTCGCGGGAACTCAACGGGTACTCCCCCTAGTCCACCCAACTTGGGCCAATTTCACCCTATACTGTCAGCACCTCCCAGTTCCTTTGGAACTTGACCATACAATCCATTGTCAACACTTCCTTTTGCTGAAGGCTTTGTCAAATCACCGACAATTCTCACCTTCACGCAGCTTCATCCGACCAAAACGAACACGCTCCTCTCTCCCTACTCGATTCTGAATGCCCCGGTAACTCTCGCTGCTCTTCCCAAAGAGCAGGTCGAACTTGAAATAGTGGGAGTCCCAGAACATCTGCAACAATCGCATTGTAAAGGAGGAAGCTGACCGCCCCTTGCTTCAGTCTCGACACGCATCGACTCGACGACCTCTCCCATGCTACTATAGCTCTGCGAATATATATTTAGCAAGGGTTCACGATGACTCTGGTTGATGTTGTCCACCGAGGGCACTCCTCCCACTTGACTACGAACACTGGACAGGCGCTGGAGGACCGATTCGAGGTGCTCAAGGATATTGGTGATGGAAGCTTTGGAAGTGTCGTTCTGGCACGCGTACGTGGTGCTGGCGCCAGCGTTGCGAGACGTGGAACAGTGGTAAGTTGAGGCTAGAACAAAGGAGGTTTCAAGGTCGTTCAATTTGCTGACAATTTATAGATTGCGATCAAGACGATGAAGAAGAACTTTGAGTCTTTCGCCCCTTGCCTGGAACTACGCGAAGTTGTGTTCTTGAGGACACTTCCACCTCACGTTCACCTCGTCCCTGCTTTGGATATCTTCCTGGATCCTTTCACCAAGAAGCTTCACATCTGTATGGAATATATGGAGGGCAATCTCTATCAACTAATGAAGGCACGGGATCACAAGTGCCTGGACGGCGGCAGCGTCAAGAGCATTCTTTTCCAGATCATGCAAGGACTCGAGCACATTCACGACCACCAATTCTTCCATCGCGATATCAAGCCAGAGAACATTCTCGTCTCGACATCAGGACAGCAAGAATCATCCAACAGCTTCCGCCGCTACTCGGCGCTCGTCACACCCCCATCTACACCACCAACATACACAGTCAAGATCGCCGATTTTGGCCTCGCTCGCGAGACTCACTCGAAACTCCCATACACTACATACGTTTCTACTCGATGGTATCGCGCACCCGAAGTGCTGTTGAGGGCAGGAGAGTACTCCGCGCCCGTGGATATTTGGGCAATTGGTGCGATGGCAGTTGAGATCGCGACGCTTAAGCCACTCTTCCCCGGCGGAAACGAGGTCGACCAGGTCTGGAGGGTGTGTGAGATCATGGGAAGCCCCGGAAACTGGTACAGCAAGAATGGCACAAAGGTCGGCGGAGGTGAATGGAAGGAGGGCGCAAGGCTTGCTGGCAAACTTGGTTTCTCTTTCCCAAAGATGGCTCCTCATGCGATCGATACGATTCTTCAAGCACCACAATGGCCGGCCCCTCTCGCCCATTTCGTCACATGGTGTTTGATGTGGGATCCAAAGGCCCGTCCAACGTCGAGGGAGGCACTGGCGCATGAGTACTTCAATGATGCCGTGGATCCTCTACGACCCAAGTCGTCCGCGTCGAGGATGCTTGGTCGCAAGCAGTCGGATTTGAGCTACCGTGGTTCGAGGGACTTCTCCACGGAGACCCTGACCTCATCAAAGCCATCCTGGTTCAGGAAGTCCCTGATCGGACGATCGGAGAACTCGACTGCCTCGTCGCAGCCAAACTCTGGCAAGGAAAATGTCGCCCCTCGCCCATTACCAGTTAACGCACAAACCATGAACGACACCGCCCCCGCCAAAGCGCGTCCACAACCCACCAAGCGCTCGACCTGGTCCAACAGCCCGTCGAACGCCGCGCCAATGCCGATACTCCCCTCCATCAAACCCATCTCCCCGCTATCCGACGCAGTTACCGCACAAGGTACTTCTAGGACAGCATCCTTTGCTGGCCAGCGCGGATCTGCCGCCGACAAGGCCAGCCAGAAGATCGGCCGCCAACTCTCGGTTACATCTAACAACCACTACGATGCCGAAGCGCACCGACAGCAGGCAGAGCGAGCTCTTAACGGTAACACTGGACTCATTTCTCCCCCAAGCGGACAGAAGGAGAGCTTCTTCTCGCACCTCCGAAAGCGTGCTAGGAGGTTTTCAGGTCGCCATCAGACTCCAATGTCACCGACGCCAGATGATCTCGAGGCACAAGTAGGCTGTGGCCCATGGCAGAGCAACAGATCTTCCATGGTTATGGATCCTACCCAGCTCCCGACCCCTTCATACAAGGTGGACACGCACGAGGCGCTAGACAAGGCGCTGCGTGCCGTTCAGGATAACCTGGAATCGCCCTCACAATCCTCGGCGCCCATGCCACCAGCTCACCAAATCAGCCCCAGCACGATCCTCAAGCGCCACCACTCCCTGAACCAACAACCGCAGACCCGCTCAGTGGATAACTTGATTGGAGCAGCTCGCAGCGGCGGACCGGTGTCGAGCAGGACCAGAAGGGCACAAGCACACGGCGGCACCCGCCAGTACGAAGTCCCTGATGAGGAAGATGAACTCCTCGACGAGGCCCTGACATCTGCCAACAAGGCGATGAGGCGCATGGACCGCAACTCCCTTACTGAATACACCCAAAAAGGCGGCAACGCCGAGCTTGAGCGCAAGCCCCTGAGGCAATCACAGAGCAAGCCTACCGTGCTGAACCCCTACCCTACACCCTCCCCAACTGCCAACGGCAACGCGGCGCTCTTCTACGCCGATGCACCTGTCCGCAGCAACCAGACGCTCAAGAGCAACGCGCCAAAGGACGATAATGATGCGAGGCATAAGTGGCCGACGCCACCGTATGAGGGGAATGACTGGTCGAATTCGACGGCTGCCAGTATCTGGGAGGCGGGCAACCGCTTCTAAATGAAGCAAACTCACCACACAATCACTCACTCACTCACATAACCACACCCAATCAACCATATTACCAACAACCACCTGTATATTTGTACTAAGAGACAAAAGAAGAAACTCGCAAGGCGTTAAGGGGGATACAAGGGAAAACCGCGACAGCACCACTGCTCTCGATCGCGCGTCTTACACCGATTTTTTTATTTGTCTTTTAACTCGTTATGGTTCACACCACCAATGCATCTCGGAGCGACCAAACCGAGACCGGCGTTCATTTACCTACTATACGCATTTCATTTTTTTTCAGTTCAGTTCAGACAGAGTCTGCTAGCCAGCGAAGCGGATTTGAGAGCCTTTTTTTGAATGCTCACTTTTACTTTTTGGAAGGCGTGGATGGGGATACAATTACCCACCATGACCGTTTACTACGTGCTTTAGCCCCGCGGGGTTGGCACACATCACATACAACTATTTCCTTTGTAATACCACCACCACGGACAGCACAGCTGGGGTGGTGGCGCGGCGGGCGAGAGAGAGTGAGAGAGACAGTCTACTCTGCTCTGCCGCTGCTGTTATTTTATGGGGACGAAAGGAGGGGAGGGCCTCTTGTTACTATATGGGAATGGTGCTTTTTTAAGATGGATTCTTTCCGTTTTTTTGCTTATTTGCGTTGGCGGGAGAAGAGGAGGAGGGACTTGGGTTGTATTTAGACGGGATCTGGGAAATAAAGTATACTTAATAATAGTGCTGAGAGATATGGAAAGGATGGATAAATTTGAGAGGCTAGTTTATGGCTCTTCCACCACTGACTGACTGGCAATTCTTGTGTGAAAATTTGCTGTGTTTCGACGTGATCACATATCTCATCCGAGTCAGGACACCGAGATCGGGTTTCTGACCATGAAGTGACAGCTCATCCCTCAATCCACATCGGAACAGCTGCAGGACCCCCATCCGATAAAAAACCCTCAGCCCTTCCTTTCTGCATTGATAAGCACGCGTGAGGCGGAGCACACACGGACTGTCAAACCCACGATGCATCCCGAACGGCACGGGGAGGTACCCGCGAGACCCTTACTTGAACCCTCGTTCCAAGAAAACGAATAAATCATAAATCACATTTAGACCCCTTCCTCCGTTTCCTATACCTCTCTGTCACATCTCCACCACATCTTCCCCCATTCCCCCTCAAACTCCCCCAAGCCCCCCCCAATTCCACACCACCCATATCCTCCCCCAAATTCCAACATCCTCCACGTAAGCCCCCAACCCCAAAATAGCCACAATCCATCCCGACCCACCGCCGCTCCACCACAACCACAGCCGCACCACCACGGACGCCAAGCCCTCCGCCCTGGTGCCTAGCCGACCCCGCGAGGCTGCATGGTGTCGTCTGTATTGTACCCACGGACGAGGCTGCGTCCGAGACGGACGGCGAGGCAGCCATTTTGTGTACCGCTAGCTACCACCCCGAGCAGAGCAGAGCAGTGAGCGCGCGGTGTTGATTTGAGCGCGAGAGGACGAGATTGTTTGTTCAATCGCGGTGGTAGATTTTGGATTTTTGGATTTCGGATTACCTGAGATTTGAGAGAGACGACGAGTGAAGACGACAATAGGACTTGCACGCACAAGCAACCCCGCCTAACTCCCCGCGACACCGCAACGCGCAACAGTCGCATCCCCACCACCACCAGCAAGCAGCGATGAACATCGACCTCCCCCTCCGCCCCGCCAACGGGCGCGGCGACAGCAACAATAGCAACAGCGCGACCAGCAGCGGGGTCGGCAGCGTGGGCGACCGCGGGCGCCCCTTCTTCACATCATCGTCCCCCTCTACTGCTGCTGCCGCGGGGGCGACTATCGGGGGTGGCAATGGGACGCCACAGTACCGGATGCCGGTGCGGACGTCAGCGCAGTCGGAGGCGGAGGCGATTGCGGGGCCGGTGAGGGAGGTGGCGCCGATGAATGATCGGTTGATTGTTGGGGTTGATTTTGGGACTACGTATTCGGGGTGAGTTTTCCGTCTGGGGGAGGGAGGTGTAGGTGGTGGGGGGGGATAGAGCTGGGCTAATGGAACTACAGTGTTGCGACGGTATATACATCCACGCCCGACGACGTGGAGATCATCAAGACATGGCCTGGCGGAAACGGCATCACCTCCGACAAAGTGCCCACGGAGATCTCATACGCCGCGCTCCCCTCCGCAACAGCAGGCGGCGAAGACACGATCAAGCCTCGATGGGGATTCATGTTCAAGCCCGAAGAGCCGCGACTACGATGCATGAAGCTATTCCTCGACCGCAGCCAGAAACTCCCCTTCTACGTCTCCCCCAAAGAGACAGCGACGCAGCTCAAGAAGCACAATAAAACTGTCGTGGACGCGGTTAGCGACTACCTGACTGAGATCTACAAACACACCATGGACACGCTCGCGCGGCGCTACGGGGATGCCTTCATGAGCACCACGAAGGTGGAGTTCGTGCTGACGTGCCCCGCGGTGTGGAGTGACGCAGCGAAGAACACGACGCTGCTCGCGGCTGAGAAGGCGGGGATGGGATCGAAGGAGGAGATCCAGATGATTTCCGAGCCGGAAGCAGCGGCGGTGTATGCTCTCAAGACGATCCAGCCGAATCATTTGTCGGTGGGTGATAACTTTGTGGTGTGCGATGCGGGCGGTGGGACGGTGGATTTAATTGCGTATAAGATTATGTCACTGAAGCCACTGCGGGTGGAGGAGTCGGCGGTTGGCACGGGTGGGCTGTGTGGGAGTGCGTTCCTCAATTATCGGTTTGAGGAGCATGTGAGGGAGCGTGTTGGGGCGACGGCGTTTGATGAGATGAAGGCGAAGAAGCAGAAGACGTGGCAGATGGGGTTGAAGTACTTCGAGGAGTTTGTGAAGCGTAACTTCAACGAGGAGGAGCATGGCGAGGTTAATATCCCCTTCCCGGGACTCCCGGATGACGAGGAGGCGGGGATTGACTGCGGGTTCCTCGTCATGACGGCGGCGCAGGTGAAGGATATCTTCGAGCCTGTCGTGAAAGAGGTGTGTGATCTCGTGCAGGGACAGGTATCCGGGATCCGCGCGAAGGGCGGGATCGTGTCGGGGATCGTGTTAGTAGGGGGGTTCGGGCAGAGCAATTACCTATACAAGCGGCTGAAGGCGAACTTCAACACCGCTGCGCCGCCGCCGTACAGCGAGAGGCCGACGCACGCGCAGGCGAACGACCTGGTGAATAATGGGTCGGTTGAGGTGATGCAACCGGTGTATGCGTGGACGGCGGTGGTGAGAGGGGCGGTGCTCAGGGGGCTCGAGGGGAGCATGGTCGTGTCGAGGAAGAGCAGGTATCATTATGGGACGAGCTATGCGACGGTGTATGATGAGGATAAGCATGCTGTTGGGGAGAGATATTGGAGTCCTTTGTGGGAGCGGTGGATGGTCAGTGATCGGATGCAGTGGCATATTTCCAAGGTATGTCTTTCTTCCTCGCCCCCTTTTGTGTTTCCATGAGAGAGCACTTGGCTAACCTCACCACCAGGGCGAGGATCTCTCCCCCATAACACCCATCTCTTTCCACTATACTCGTAACTTCCGGCCTGGGCAATCTCTCATCGTCTCTGACGACCTGATCGCATGTGACGAGACCACCCCGCCAGGCGCCTACTCTCGTGATCTGATCAACGTATGCACGCTGACGACGGATCTGGGGGCTGTGCCGAAGAGCTTGTTCACGAGGCTAACGACGACGAGGGGTGTGGAGTTCGACAATCTCGATTTCACGCTCGAGATGGTCGTAGGGAGTGCGGGGCTGGGGTTCATGTTGAAGGTTGATGGGGTGAGGTATGGAAGTGTTGTTGCGGAGTTTCATTAAGGGGGGTAGGAGGGAGGGGTTTAAATATAGATGATGGACAGTTGGGTAATGCTGGACAGGATATATGCATGGATTGGATGGGATATATATGAGCAATACATTTCTAACGTATATAACGTGTAGTGTTCGTTGGTGTTTGGAGATAGGATTTTATAGGACTATTGGTAACAGTTAGGCTCTTGGTGGCCATCGAAGCTCCTTGGATGCACCCATCGATAGCAACCACCCTAACGATTAGTTGTTACGATCGTGCCATGGCTTAAGAGCATGGTACGTGGGCGCACAATGCTGTGAACCGAGACACTGGTTGGATTGAGCTGTTATAATAGTGGAGCGCGGTGTTAATTCCTTGAAGCTGCTGCCTATTCTCCATAGCGGGACCTCATTTTATGAGTTTGCTGAGGGGTGCACACGTCCCAAACCGGCATGCCTCGGGCCAGTGGGTGGAAACTTCATAATATGCGCACTTTTAATCTGGGATCATTGTAGCATGATTCAAGTAAAGTTGCCGGATCACCGGGTGGTCCGTCCAGAAAGCGACATTTCTTCATGAGGGGTTTCTTTGAAACAAAGGATATATATCTCGTTGTGGTTGAGTAAAACTGGAGCCGGGAACAACGCCGAAGAAAGATCAACCTACATTGACGTGGAGCCAGCCAATTACGAGCTTCTAGAATGTATTTATATCTAGTTACCGCCACAATGGCTAGGTTCTCACTCTTCGTACTCGCCTCACTCGGTGGCGACCACTGTCTTGGCCATGGGCTGAGGATCACCCAAGTGAGAAACTCACGGCTCTGACTTAGGCCTCCGGATCTCGGAGTCACGCCAACTCGGTGACCTAATGGGAACCTGTCACTCTAGCCAGCTGGTAAAGGATATGCCGTTTTAGGCATGATTCTGATCCTGTCACAGAAGGAAACAGCGGATCATGTTGGGCCGATGGCTTACCTGCACAGCTTGCCAACTGCAGGCAGGGCGAACGGCCCAGGCAAGGCAAGGCGAACCAGGCTGGTGACATCCACCAGCGGATGTGGAGGGCGTCGCATCCTATCATCTGAGCGCTGAATGCCTCCGGAATCGCGGGTTTTCGCATATAGTATATGATGAGCTCTCCGGGTATTGCGGGATTATAGTTTTTATAAATTCGAATATTGGTGCCGGCGGTGAGTCAAACGGCTTTGATATTAGAATCGGGAAGGGGCGTCTGCCTGGAGCGCGGGTGGACGGGGCTGCTCGGACTCGCTAAGGGAAAATCATAGATGGCTGGAGCGCCGACAGTGTTGGCTCATAGGGCACGCCTCAAAATGCCAACACCACGACCACCAATAAATAACTGTCGAAAACAAAGAGCTGGAGCAATAGGATTGGATCAGAGATGCTTTATATAGCAAGATGCTATAAAGTGGGCTGGGATATTATATTGATTGGGCCTGGTCACTTTTTATTGCTGTCCAATCGTCATATGAAGCCAGAGCCTTGAAACAAGGTTGGGCACTGGTGATTATCACATCTCATTTGGTTCAATCTGACCAGCTCTTAAACAATGCATACCTCAAGTTCCAAAGGACTGATATATTTGTCTTTTGCTGTTTCTGCCATCTCAGTTGAGATATACCCATCGAGCGATGTTGATATATTACTCTTCACATATTCCCCTCTGGCTCGTGTCAGGTGGGCAAGTCTGGAAAATCCATTGGGCTCAGCCAGATTGGGTTATGATATCCGAAAGTTGTGAATTTGAGACGACAAGCTTTGGTTTCCGAATGTGATCCAGAAGCACAGTCAGATAGATACCCCCAGGAGATGGGCAACTGGCGTTGGGCGAAGATGAGAGACTTCGATATTCCTGATCTTAACGTTATCGGCCACTCGACGAAAATCCTCCGAGCAGACAACAGACTGCAATAACAAATATACCTTCCTACGCTGATGGAGGAATGTTTTTATGGACGCGAGGGATATAGTTCCTGTGTTGTCCTCAGACAGAACCGACAAGGCTGGGACCGTGCAATATATGAAACTGTGATGACGGATATCTCAAAATATGGCACCGTCCCAGGAATACAGAAGAGTCTGGCGGTGCCTCGAGAAAGGGTATGACACCTCGAAGCATCCATGAGTCACAGAAAAAGGCAAGCTCACCGAAAAAGACAACCTGCTGCACGACTCGATCCCTTGACTGACGTGGACTAGGAAGGGCAGAGACAACATTCCACAACGAAAATCACGCAAGAATTTCTCACAAACAGATGGAATGTAGTCAAAAGACCACATATAGCAAGAGTAAAACAGTTTATCATTGGTAACACTTTCTTCGAAGGAGACGATCGAAAAGAGATAAAAGACCAGCTACTTCTCAGTTTCCCACCATCAGCCGTCGTCAACAGCAACATCACCGAGAGACCACAGCAATATCCTCGTCCTAAGCTAGCACCTGGGCCATCTTGGAACCTCCCGTATCCAACATTCGAAAGGGTGTCGAGTTTTAAAACAAGTATCATCAGAAAAAAAACGCATCGCTTCAACGCCAAAAGAAATGCAACCAGATACCATACTTTTCCAACCCCATCAACTACCCTAAGTGATGGCAAAACGCCATGTACCTTGGGGAAAAAACAGTCATATTCATATCATCACATCGTAAAGAACCTGGACCCTGATAGACTTCCCACCAGTCATCACGCGTGGACCCTTTTTCGCCACCGGGTTGGAATTGCCGCACGGCCTATCGGCCGCATATTACAGCTGAACGCGTTTTATGCACGCGCCACCAAGTTGTTCTCACAACGCGCTCCTTTCTTATTTATTCCACTTCCTTCCTCATTCAAGAAGCTTTGGTTGGGGAATGAATCACCGTCGATGGAGCCTTCTTCCCTCTTGGCGAACGTTGCTGATCTCTTCTCCGACGGGGATCAGTAACGATGACACGGTTCGAAGCAGCTTCCTCTGCTCTTTTCTTCGCCATTATTTCTTCTGGTACGGAATCCAGTGGTATCAACCCAGACACCTTCGGTCGCTCTGACCCGTCGCGGCAGAAGAAGGCATAATCATCCTCAGTTATAATCCCCTTGTCTCGCAGGTATTCCAAGACCTTAAAGTCTGGGCGGAGACTTTCCACGGTTGTACCGCTTTCGAAATGCTCTTTTACATGCTCCAGGTATTCGTTCCAGCAGGCCATAGCGTTTTCGTCCTCGAATGATGTTTTGCAGAAGACGCACAGGGCGTGAGGTGGTGGTCCGCTTGCGCCGAAATGCTCAATAACATGTTCGGACCAGCTCTCAGAATCGTCGAAATTGATATGCTGACAGTCTGGTATTATGTATCGAAAGATGCACGGAAGATTCGAACCGTTGTCCGACATGTTGAGAATGTGCTGGGTGAGGGTAAGCTCGGGGTGATTCAAATCAATACTCGGAGCTGTCGATAAGCTGGTTGCATCGGATGCCGCTGATGAGTTGGAGAATGTGCTGAGGCCGGTGTTGGATCTTGACAGCACGGTCGAGCTTGTCACCGAAGATGGCGACGTTGGCGGCGACTTGCATGACTCACGAGCATGGGCACGAGCATGGGCGTGAGCATCAGTCGCCACAGTTGGGGTGATAATTGCATTGGATGTGTCCCGTCGACTGCCCGCCGGCGATGGTCGCGGTTGTCCGAATTCATAAGGTGTGACTTGGTCTCGAACGAACCTGTCGATACTATAAACGGCCATGATGTCGACCGCTGAAACGAAGTTAGGACACAAGTGAGTGTCAGAGATGATGCAGCAGTTCTGTTCGGGTGGGCAGCGACCAAAACCTCCAGTCTTGTCGCATAAAAGACAGCTTGACGCCCTGTGCCGACGGGTGTTCGTCAGGTTGGTTGCAGGTGGGGTGTTGATGTTCCTCGTGGATGATGTCCGAATAGCACCAGTTCACCACTGTGGCACTTATGCGCTGTGTTCGCGAGCAAGAGAGAGGTCACGATGAACCGCGATGAATATAATGTCAACTGTCTGGACCTGCCAAAATATTTTGATGCTGGATAATTATCTTATCTAATGTTTCGAAGATCGCATCGGACAACCGCCACTTTTTTTAACCCAAAGTTGGGATGAAGGGACGCACGGTCTTTATCGCCACGACACCACCACCCATGCTCCAAACCTTGCAATTTAACTGTCGCAAGATCAACCCCCCACCAAACCATTGAGCTTACGATACGCAAACATGGACACGACGCCGACATCCTGCAGAGGCCATGGCAGTATTTCGCCGTTCGAGCCCAACTGAAGCGTATTACCCGTTCCACACGATAATGCACGTCTGATGCGGGTGTCCGTCTCGTTTGGAGTACAACCGAGCAGGAGAATATGTCCTAGTACACAAAGTAGGGAAACAGAGCGATGGTCTCCGGAAACCATCCCAGCTTTCCAAGAAGCTAATTCATGCAGCATCACCAAGTGGTTTCACAAGCTCCGAGTGCATTTTTCATAGGGTCCCATGATCCCTCGGACTTCCACAGACCCCAAAATATTCAGCTTGACCGGTTGGAGACGTCAGAATTGAAGTGCCTACAATTGGACGACATCCATGCCTCCTCATGCCCATGTCATGAAGGATTGGGGGTTTGTCATGAGACTCATAAATAGGACTGAAGGTAAATCCGCGGCTTATGTAGGTCTCTCGTATAGTTTTGTTTCAAGTCTCATATTTTTAGTATCATCTATCTGTGCGGTACCATTTTCTTCAACTCCCCTTGCATGAATAGTCGCGTGGTGAGCAGCTTGATGGTCCGTACCATCTGTCGCAGCACCATCACACTGTACTTCAAAATGAAGGGGCGGGGGCATACTCCATGAAATATGTTCCCATGGCGTTCTGTTGCTACAAGTTATACTTAGAACTCTGGGCGGCCCGCCCCGACACATCCTTTGGTGTTGGCTCTCGGCTAGCTTAAATATAGTTTCAACGACACAACTCAGCTCATAACACATGATTTGCAGTATTTATAGTCGTGCTAGAGATTTGTGCTACCTAGGATTTTAGTCTGGTGAACAGAGAACCTTCGCTCTAGCGATGATATTCCGAAGCTGCATGCGCTGTCCATTCTCATCTCCCTCTTTTAGGACGCCAGGAAACGTCATGCAGAGGATATCTCTACCCTCTAATGTCTCTTCGTCCTCTCCACCTATATCATCCATGGTTTCGGCATCAAATATATTAATCTGATGGCCTTCAACAACCGTCATAATTGGCTTAAAAATCGCCTTCTGCACCCTCAGCATCCTCGATAGGGTAATGGCCTCGATGACTAGGGCTCGTAATGCCACTTCCCTCCCCCCCTCCTTTTCAACATCCGTAATATCCTCTAAAATAGCCATGGCTTCTCTAACGACAGATGCCGCAACCTCTTCCGTCTTAGCCCCTAGATTATCTAGCGAGCCCTTCTTATTAATGAGCCCTAATGTAGATGAGCGCCACTGGTTCACGTCTCCCCCACTCCCCGATGTCGATGCCAACCATTCTTCAAACCCTATTAGTTCCTTCTCTCTTTCCTCGGGCAGACCGACGAAGTACCTCTGAAAGACCCTTTTTACAAGCAGCATTGATATAATACTCTGTATGAGATGCACCTTTGCCGTCCCCGCCAGCCCGTCCCACAACGGACACAGCTCCTCAAGCTTCTCCCTCGTCCCCTCACTTGCCCCTTTAACATCCATCTTCGCGCGCCTAAAATTCCTCAACACCCAATTCTGCAGTCCGCTCCCAAGCGCCGAGAAGCCCTCTGCGATAACCTCATCCGTGACCTGCCCCTCCGACCTCCCACTCGTCGAGACGAACTCCTTCAGCCCCCGAACCTGCGCTCGCAGCCCCTCCACCTCCGACTCCCTGCCTTGCGCCTCGCGCCTCGCCCCCGCGAACCCCTCGCGTAGCGCTTCGCGCTCAATCAGCAAGCTCGATATGCGCGTTGTAGAGTCCCTCTCGCGGTCTTCCCGCTCATCTAGCTCGCGCGCGCGCTCCTCTATCTCAGCCCTGCAGTCAGCCAGACGCGCTTCGAGGGCCCCGTGCGCGGCATGTAGGCTGCTGTACTTGAGCTGCCAGAAGTGGGCCACTTCGGCCTGGTGGCCAAGCTTGGCAGAGAGGTGCTCGAGCTCCTGCACGAATGTGCCTTCCATGACCGCCGCATCGGCTTCGAGGTGCGCAATTCGATCATCTTTGTCGATGGTGGTGGATTTCGTAGAGGGGTTGCGAGAAGGTGCGGCGCTGGGGGGGGTGGATGTTGGTTGTGAGGGTGGTTGCGAAGGTGGTTGTGAGGTGGGGGGTTCGGGGCTGGAGGGGCGTGAAGTGGTTGCTGCGTTATTGGAGACCGAGCCGCTGCGGGAGCGGCCCTGGCCCTGGAGGGCCGCGCGGGGCGGCGTGGCGATGGGGGATTTCGGGAACATGGGGATATCTGTGGTGTGAGTTAGTGGGTTGGTTTGGTTAGGTCGGCGAGAGGCCGTGTTGGCTTCTTCAGATGTGTGGGGACACTGACTCCGGAGTTTGCGATCGCGGGAGCTCATCTTTGGGGAGTGTGGGGGTGCGAACGGATGATTATTCCTGTAGTCTATATATGAATGTACGCATTTCGAGAAAGAGAGTATAGCTAGAGGATATATATGCGCCGATGGGCTGCCATTTTGTGCGGCTGACAAAGGGAAGGCAGCAGTAATAACACCTTGGAGGTCGTGTTGGAAGTGGGAAGGCTGGCGGGTGAGATAGGCGCCAAGGGGTGGGACGGACCTGGGCCGTCACCAGAATGGCCACTGTGTGGGGTAACAACCAACATTGCGAATCCAACTCATCCTCGTCCAACATTCCAACAACACGCAGAAGGTAAATACACTGGTTGCCCGGCTCGTTAGTAGATGCATGGTATTCCAATATATTCGTAAAAACTTGATATTTTGTGGAGACTAAGGAGCCTGTACATTATTTACATGGAATATATCAACAGGTCTGCATTCGACTCCCATTCAGTACGTGCCTGGACAGTTCCAAAGGCTAGGAAGGCAATGCCAGCGTTCCCTTTCGAGATCAAACTGGGCATGCAGCATAACGTTGACTTGCAGACGGCCGCCCGGTGAAAGTGGAACAAGACGCTCCGGCTTCAGGGCTCCAGAAAGCGGTATATATTTGCACACAGACTAGTTGGCACGCCATGGAAGAGGAGACTTCGTGCCAACTTAAGTTGTGTGCAGTGATGGTCACTGGTTGCAAACATGTGCGACGCCTAGATAACTGGCGGCATTTGTAATATATAGCATTGAAAGCTTCTGCTATAGAGTCTTCTTGTCATCTGAGTCGGCTTCAGCAGCCTCACCAGTGCTACCATCTGTGTTAATATTTCCAGATTCGGCAGCATCACTTGGGCCTGCATCTGGCTCTTCATCATCGTCATCTTCTCCATGCACGTCGACCACACGTTCACCAGCTTTTTCAAGGGTATTGCGGCTCCAGGCCCTGACTCCTTTCCAAATTGCCTGTGTGCTGTGTCAGATAGTCTTACTACATCCACTTGGTACAGGCAAACTTACGTATAGGATTGTGGCGACTCCAATGATAATCATCGACACGCTGATATCCTCAAGTCTCTCCCGCCCGGTTCCTCCCCTTCTGGCTCTGCCACCACCTCCAACCACCCACCTAAGATTCAGCCACTGGAATGGGGACATGATAAAGGACTTCAAGAGACCTAATAGCCCTAGAGACGCGAATCCTTTTAGGAGATGCTCAGACCACGTCCATTCCTCACCCTCCTCAAATTCTATGAGAGGTTCGCGGAATGTTGTCCACGGGTTGGTAGTCAACGTTGCCACCGGATCCAAGTATAGCTTGACAATTGGTTCCGCAACGAAGCCAAGCAAGAACACGGTGGCCCAAAGAATCAGTAGAGTGAGAACAATTTGGGTCATGGTACTGCCAATCCACTTGCTCCACCGCATCCTCTCCAGACGGTATGTGTATTTACATGTGGGGCATTCGAAGTAATTGCGTCGTCCGTAAGACGGATCGGCGTGTCGCCAGCCCTGCAGACATTCTTCGTGGACATATGACTGCGATCCTTTGCACTTGCATGGTCGAATTAGCCGTCCTGATTCCGGATCTTCGGATACGTACTTTACGGTCGGAGTTGGAGCGACCATGCCAGCGAGGCCTTCCGGTCCAGTCTCGAATGTCGGCTGCACTACCTCCAGACAAATCCTGCAAGTCCTTGAACCGTAGTATTTTTGTTTCTTCGGAGGATCACTGGAGCTGGCCTCGCCCTCATGGGATTTAGGTGCGGGTTTCGTCTCGGATGGTTGTTTTGCGTGAGGAAAGTCTCTCTGAGTGAAAGAACTTTCCGGCGAAGCTTGATCGCGAAGATCATCGGCAACTACCTCCTCTGGCCATGACCAGGTTGAGTCTGACCCATATGGTGGTGCAGGCATGTTGGGAACCGCTAGTGTTGAGCTTGTAAAAGTCGAAAAACAGCTGGGTTTTGCCAGCTCAGGATTCAACAGACATTTAAGAGAAGGATTCGGGCAATAGTGACCTCTGCGATGATGCCCGCAGGTCCATTAATCAAAAACAAGACGATGACTTTATGAAATAGAAAATAATGTAAGGAAATACCGACGGTTGAGGCCAGATATTCAAAGTTCCTTACATGGTGGTTGCTCACGGCAGGGTCGGATGGAGGAATGCGTCCGAGATCGAAGTGCGGTGGTCTCGCTAGAGTTGCCGCGTTAGCGCCGTCAGTCGCTCCAGACGCGGAATTCGTAAGGCAGAGCTGCCTGTGAAGCTAAGTTACCTCAAGCAACGAACGGTGTATCCCAGCAATTCCCACGATCACCTTCCAACCCCAACAACTGAATTGATCGCCCACTTGAAGCTCCATCTACGCAACTCTCCTCCAAGCTTCAGATATTGGAACTATGGCGGACAGATACTCCTTCTCCCTCACGACCTTCTCGCCCACGTAAGCTATCACCGTGTTGAGCTCCAAGCCATCCATGTCCTGTCCGCGAACCAAGCTAATACAATTACAGCGGGAAGCTCGTTCAAATAGGTCAGTCTCAGATGAAGCTCAACAATACGCGATCTTCTGGTGAAACCCTCCAGCCGTGAGCTGTGCTCACGATTTATAGAATATGCCTTAAACGCCGTCAACCAAGGTGTAACAGCACTGGGAATCAAAGGTACGCCCATCTGCCCCCCCAACCAACCCAACCCCATCTAACCCCTCCCAAAGCAACAAATGGCATCGTCCTCGCGACTGAAAAGAAGTCCTCCTCGCCCCTGATCGACCCCCCCTCCCTCTCAAAAGTCAGCCTCATCACCCCCAACATCGGCATGGTCTACTCCGGCATGGGCCCCGACTACCGCGTGCTTGTCGACAAAGCGCGCAAGGTCTCGCACACGAACTACAAGCGCATCTACAACGAGTACCCACCGACGCGCATCCTCGTCCAGGACGTCGCGCGCGTCATGCAGGAGGCGACCCAGTCGGGTGGCGTGCGGCCATACGGTGTCAGTCTGCTTGTCGCCGGCTGGGACGAGGGCATCGAGCCGGATGTGGAGGCAGACAATGTGAGCGGTGGTGCGGGAACCGAGGAGCCAAAGCCCAGTGGCAAGACGGGAGGTATCCTCAAGGGCGGACCTATGTTGTACCAGGTCGACCCGAGCGGGAGTTACTACCCATGGAAGGCAACGGCGATTGGCAAGAGCGCGACGTCTGCAAAGACGTTCCTTGAGAAGAGGTATACGGAGGGTTTGGAGCTTGAGGACGCGGTGCACATCGCGCTGCTGACGCTGAAGGAGACGATTGAGGGAGAGATGAACGGAGAGACGGTTGAGATTGGTATGTCTCTTCCCGCCGTGGATGGATTGGATTGAGGACAGTTGCTAACGTAATATACAGGTATCATTGGCCCGCCAGCGCACCACCTTATGGGCGTTGAGGGTGTCGAGGGGGCACAGGGCCCACGCTTCCGCAAGCTCAGCCCGCAGGAGATCGAGGACTACCTGACGAACTTGTAAGGCGGGTCTGCTGCCATGGCGTCTGGGGATGGGGGAGCAGGGGTGGGGTGGACTTTGAATTGATGACATTGGTGCACAATACAAATGTATCATAGAAATATCACGAGAGAGCGAGCGAAATCCACAAATGAATTAGAACTGGCTGTCTGGGGATTGCCTGATGGATGATGCACGGTGTGTAGGATGATGTGTGCTTGAAGCGCGTGTTGGGGCCCAGCAATCCGCCTTGCATTCTCTGTGCCGGTGAGTTCGCCCTGACGCTGTGCATGGCGTCTAACAATTTCTCACGATGCTCCGTTGTTTCTCTTTCAGAATGAGGACTCTCCATTCTTCTCATATGGCCTGGCTTTGACGCTGCCTGCTCCTACTCTCCGTCATTTATATATGTTCCGGCCCAACCGCGAATAAACCATATTCGCGAATACGCTGGCCCATTCGCGAATGGGCTGGCCCAACCCC